>LR752957.1:0-17722 GCA_902729485.2 Mus minutoides | reverse complement strand
TGGTATAGGGAACTTTCTGGATAACACTTGAAATGTAAATGAAGAAAATATCTAATAAAAGTTGAAAAAAATCACTTATGCTGGTTATCCATTTGGTTGGATGACCCCTTCCACACTGCCTCTACCTGTCTGGGCTTTTCACAGAGGTTCTGAACATTCTTGTCAATGTGAGACCTCAGCTACACAGAACAGTATTTCTTCACCTTCCTGCCCCATGCTCTTTTCTGCTAATAAGAGCATGGAAGATACAATTAGAAACTACAGAGCGTTACCACACCAAAGGTAACCCTCAACCAGTAAGAAGATAGAACTCGGCAGAGAAACAGGCTAGCCTTATATCGTCTGTGTGAGCAATTCTGAGGTGTCTATTCTATAATAGCTCTTAGGAGAGGCCCCAGAGGAACTGAGCTCCAGTGCTCAGGGTAATCAGATCTGTAAGCACAAGTGGTTTTCCTTTCATCTTCCAACATCATTAATACACACCTCTTGGGCCTGGTGCTGTAGTTCAGAGCTGTAATGACCCTCAGAAGCCCATGTGTTAAACAATTGGCCAACAACATAATGTTGTTGGGAGGTAACAGAATTTTCAGAGGTAGAACTTAGAGGGAGGTTTCAGGTCATGGGGCCCTGATTCTTCCTTTCTCTTCTTCCTTCCTGTCCACCACTAGCTGAGGAGTTTTTTTTTTCCCACAAGAACTTGCCAAGATAGCCCATCTCATGTACACCCCCAAGCAAAGGGGCTAACCCATCACCATCACGGGCCGAAGCCTGTGAAATTCTGAACAAAATAATCCTTTCCTTTTTAAAGACTCATTGTCTCAAGTATTTGTTATAGTAATGGAAAATTCTCTTACATGCCTCCTTCCTCCACAATGGAATATTCACAACCAAATTTACACTTCAGTCTCTGCTTTCTGGGAAATCCAAATTAAGACGAATAACAATGTCATGAATAGAAGTAGTAAAGACTTTTAAGATAGAATCACAACTCTCAGAGATAAAAAATCACTTTTGTGAACAAATGTCAAATATTTTATTTAACTTATTAATTAACGAGAGAGTTTTTTAAGCAGTTCAAAGAAGAATTTGCAGCAACACACACAACAACTCTCATGAATACAAAAATAAATTTACAACTGATATGAAACTGCCCCATCCCCACACACATTGGGAGAAAACTGTTCCTTTTCCATGCAGATTATGACAGAAAAAGGATAAGAGTATACAAGAGTGGATCTGCTAGTGTTGCTACTAGTGACCTATAATTTATGGAGTTGCCAATCGGTCAAATACAGTGAGAGTCAGAAACAATGTTGGGGGCTACTAAGAGGGCTGCCAAGGTGACTTCTTTGTACTTAAGTATTTTTCAAAACCTTTCACAATGTATCACAGATGAAGTGGAGAAAATGGGTAGATAAAAGTCACTATAAATGAGTTGAGCCCTATATAGCAAATGCTAAGCCCCTAACCTGATAGGGAAGAAGGAGAAGGGCTCTAGACAACTGATGGTATTTGGGAATGGGATATGTAGGATGCTGCCACATTTTTAAAGGGAACTGGATTCTTCAATTGACTGGGCCACATCCAGTGAGAAGTCAGGGGAGTAGGAAGTTTTGGTGGGGAGACTGTTCTACCAATCCCACACCACTTTTATATAAGAGCAAACATTAAGAAGTTTGGGGCTGTGCGATGTAGTAGTTGTTATGAGCACAGGCTTTAACTTGTGTAGAACTGTTACCAATTCAGGGCTATTTGATGCTGAGAAGCAACACAGCCATTTTGAAGAAAAACACTTCTACAAAGCCTACATGGGAACTATCAGGTGTGCTGTTTGTGAACATCTGATTGTGTGGGTGAACACCTAGTTACTCTCCGAACATGGGAGCTGTTCCCATGCAATCAGAACTGGGGATGTATTTTTGGGCTCTGCCTCCAGGCACTTAAGATCTGGAATCATGCAGCTGTAGGAATAATGACAGCAAGCCCATTTCTTGGGAGGAATTCTCTACCCATTAAACGGGCCACCTTACACCTGCTCTTCCTTTACCTTCGAGTGTGTTTTCCTTCTCATTAGTTAAATGGAATTTATATAAAGTTAGCATTTACCTGGGAATAAGAGAAGGAGCTATCAGTGAGATGCTGCTTTAATGGGTGTTATTTGCTGCCACCGCCAGCTCTAACTTTCTGAAAGTCAGCAAAGAGCTGATATGTTTAGTCTTTATGAAGAGCATCCCGTCTTCCTCCATACACCAATGCAGTTTATGATTTTGCATTGGTAAACTATTATAATTGCTAAAGAATCTCATAAAGAAAAGAGACATCTTGGTCTGGGTCGAGATGAGTGCTCCTGGAGCTTAGAGGTTAGCAATGTGGATCTTTTGTGTGCTCTTGTGTCTTCACAGTGATAAGAAAACCTTCCAAGCATTTGCAAATCTGATTCATCATCACGTTCTCACATTAATTCCAAAGTATTGTTACTTTTGGAAGAGTTCCTGACATTGGTGGCAAGGGATATGATGGCGGTGACAGTGACACCATATGTAGCAGAGGATGGCCTTATCTGGCATCAATGGGGGCAGGGAGACCCTCCTTGGTCCTGTGAAGGCTCGATACCACAGCGTAGGAAAATGCTAGGGCAGTGAGGAGGGAGTTGGAGGTGGGTGAGTGGGTGATCACCCTCATAGAAACAGGGGGAAGGGGAGTGGGATAGGGGTTTGTAGAGGGGAAATTGGGAAGGGAATAACATTTGAAATGTAGATAAATAAAATAACCAATAACAATTTAAAAATATGTGATAAAGATGGTGAAGAGTCCCTCTCCATAACTGATGGCTTCTCAGGAGGAGGGAAGAGAGTAAAGGACTCAGTTTTATCTAATGGCAGAGGATTATTATAATGTATGTATGTATACATAGTTCATTCACTCTATCTAGGTGTTGTTCTCCTTTCTATCAAAGGTTATATATATATTCTTCTAGCATCTTACAAAGTTCTCAGTATTCTGAGATTGTACAATAGGATGATGATAAATTGAAGGGCGGGGGAAGGTGGAAAGAGGAAAAGGAGGGAAAGGCAAATTGAGAGAAGGGGAGTGGGAGTAGGGGAGAGATAGTAGAGCAACAGAACAGGAGGTAGGGAGAAGAAGAACAGGCAAAACTTTTCCCAGTGAGGTAGGAGGCTACAGATAACAAGACTAAGAAAATATGATTGTTTTTTCCTCAGGGTGGACATTGTGGTCCCAGAACATATGGCAGTGTCATAATAGATAGACAGGGTCTCTCATTTCTATAAAAGTCTCATAACCTGTGTGTGACCTAGATACAAAAAGATGAGCAGAAAAAAAAAAGCTGTCAAAGAAGCTGATATACCCAGTAACCACTAACCAACAATAACAGAAGATATTTCCCCAATGTACAGGCAAGATAACAGGGACCTTCATGGAAACTCTCTCTCTGTGTGTGTGTGTGTGTGTGTGTGTGTGTGTGTGTGTGTGTGTGTGTGTGTGTATGTGTTATGAGTGTGTTTGGTGTGAGTGTGAAGGTATATGTGTATGTGAGGGGTATTTTGTATGTGTGTGATATTTGTGAGTGTGTATGCTGTGTGTATGTTTGCATGGTGTATGAGAATATATGTGTAATATAAGTATGGTGTATATGTACATTTGGAGCAATAATAATAACTAAAATATAGTGTGGTTTTATTTAAATGAAATAAAGAAGCATGATGGTACTTAGAGCCTTGAGGTTTTTACTGAGTCCAATGAGAAGTTGATGGTCGAGGGGATGACGGCAGGGATGTTGGTGTGGTATTAAGAGGTATGATTAGTTCAGCAGCTGTTTATTCCCCAGTTCATCATATCCCTACAACAGCATCAAGATAATTACCAGACACTAGAGAAGTTAGTATATGCTGTAAGACAGAGAAGTCAAGGAGTCAGGACTGAAAAGCTCATCTTTGATGAGTATGGCAGAGATAACACAGCTGGCTGTATGTATACTAGTAGCTGGTGTGACTGTAGGAATCTGAAAGCTGAGAGATAACCTTGAAGGAAAACATTTCTTCCTAATACTTTTGGTTTTGAGCAGTATAAAGATATTTCAATATAGATGGGCAGTATAAAATACCTTTTCTGCTCATGAGCCACATGCTATTGGGATCAACATCACTAGGGAAAAGAGTTAGCTTTTCTACCTTAACAAAGAGGTGGACTGTGAAAACACAAGAATGGGCTATAGCAAGATGAGGGCCTGTATTAATTACTTTTCAGTATTATGAACACAATGTCTGACAGAAATGAGGGAGTGCTGTTTATTTTTAGTTCATAGTTTCCTGAGGATTTCTTGTCACTGTGGTCAGGAATAGTTGGAAACAGCGTAGGTCATGGTGGTCAGAGTATAGGCTATTCGCTTCCGGGTAGAGCAGGAAACAGATGACCCCAGGAAGCAAGATTGGGAATAACCTTTAAAGTTCCACCCCCAAGTGACCTTTTTCCATAGCTAAGCACCACCCCCTATTAGTCTCACAATCCGCTGAATGATACACCTAGCTAAGGAAAATATATTTAAAACAAGGGTCTGGGAAACATTTCAATTCAGATCATAACAGAGCCATAGCCAAATAGGAATGAGACTAATACACACAAGCCGGGCTATCACTACATAATAAATGGAGATCCAAAAGTGTAGAAATCATAGTTTCTAGAAAGCTATTGACTTTATGTTGTACAAGAACTCTCTTCCAGCGTTTAGACCATCTGACAGTTTTCCAGAACTAAAGTTTGGGGAAAAAATGACATCCCAGCAGAAGGTGAGCACTGAAAACAACAGGGACCATGAAGAGTGCTGCCCCGTATGGTTCTAGAAGACGAAGCCTTTCTACACATCCAAATGTTGGGAACCAGGCCTGTAGAACTGCCCTCTCTCCTCTTCTGCTTTTCCCTCCTTTGACTTTCTTTGACCTGGAAGTACACATGGTGCTGGAAATCAACAATTTTTAAAGAAGCATAAAGAAAGAATGAAAGCCTACTTACTGCTCAAGAGACAAAATAGACAACAGAAAGCTTCGATGCACTACCAGCTTAGCAGCAACTCAAGGTCCCAATGCCCTCCTTCTCACCACCAACTGAGTGTCCTGATGTCCCGCTTCCCACCACCCACTGAAGGTATAGATGCCCCCCTTCCTACAACCAACCGAAGGCTTTGATGTTCTCCTTGACAACACCAAGCCAGTATGTTTATTTAACTTTTACAACTTATATTTTATGTGCATGAGGATCTCACGAGACCCTCAGAAATAATGGGTTAGGTGGATATTACTAATTCTATGACAATAGTAATTTACCTAGCTCTCTTAGGTACAGGGATATGGCCAGAAATTTGCTATCACATTCAGTATAAACTAATAACCAAGTAAAGAACAGATTTTATTTCCAATAATTGGTGGAGAATCTGGAGTTGGGATTAATTGATGAGCTGGTGATTGCAGAAGTTGGTTCAAGGCCCAGGATTTGAACACCATCTGACTCCAGGTCACTGTTCGTACTCTGCTTCTGTCAGGTCTTCGTGGAGAAGAACTTTTTTTTTTTGTCTTCCTGGTTTAATGTTTACAAATTCTGAATAAATATTATCTTAAGGTTCTGAAAATCAGTCCATATTTAAAGATACACAACCATCTACAACAGAGTAGCCACATATCTAGAACTCTAAACAGGTTTAGATCCTGAACTGAGTTCATTACAGGCCTGTAAATAGTCCTGCATACCACTGAAAGCACAATTCTGTGTGTCTGTCCATGAATGGTCAGCAAACAGAGCCTGGTAGAAGGCAAAGGACAGGGTCGGGGAGAAGAGAGGGAGGACATTGCCTCTGGAAACATTGCAGTTCTGAGCCTCGAGCTTACTCCACAGGGGTGCCAAGCAAGATGAGAAACTGACCCTATATGTTCAGTGGGAAAATCAAAAAGTAGGCCAAGTGCACATTAGTTAATATTAAAGTGAGAGTCTCTGGAAGTGTTTCTGCAAATCCCTCACTCACTGGTCTAATTAGGGAAAACAGAGGATCCCAACATATCAGTAATTTCACACCAGTGCCAAGCAGTGGAGTTACATAAATGTTTACCAATCCAGGCACAGGGTTATGTCTGCCTCTGAACAGTCACAGAAAGAGGAGGGGACATCAGGGACTTCCCAAAGACTGGAGAATTTGCTCCCCAAATAAGCAAATAAAATCTGGCTACTATTCACTGGCTACTCACAGTATGAAGCCATATGACTCTCACATATTTTGTTTTCTGGTGACGTTTCTCCCACCAGAGAAGGCTACTTCTCTCCAGCATAGAGCCCACTGGCACTGTGGACAGAGCCTGGAACGCAGAGCATGGTCACCTGTCACTTTTGTTTATACAGTTCTTGGTGGAAGAAATAAATTGTCCTTTTTGTCAGCATGTTTCCTTGTTTATATTACCTGCTATAAAATGCCCTGGGGACTTAGTGACAGATGACCACAGGAAGTAGCAATGCTCATCTCTCCATTTGCTCCAGCTTTGAACAATAGTAATGAATATCTGCCTGACTCCTTGCAGGTCACCTGCCTTGCTGGCCAACCACTTATCAATTACATTCTCATGTGACTATTACTGTAGTGACCAAGACTTTGTAACTGAAAATGAAGAGATCAATTTTCTAACAAGTTCAACAACTTTCTTGTGTTCACACTGAAAACAGGTTATGTAGCTCAGACTGGAAACCCAGGATATTTGACTTGGAACCCCGCTGCTCCCCCTTTTGTTCCTTTAGCATCTTGGGTTCTCAGTCTTCCTTTGTCTTCAGTCTCTCTCTTTCATCCAATAATAACCTAGTATCTTCAGTCCTCGTGAAATGATTTTCCAATAAGTTTAAGATATTCATCAGTAAAACATTTCCACAAGGTTATTAAGTCCTTCACAAGCCTGCTAGAGGGCCACTTTACCAGCAGCCAAAAAAATGCATTAATATATTCTTATGTGTGAAGTAGGTTAAAAATAATATACACACTGAAGATAATGGAAACATGTTGACATTATTGAGGTTATAACACTCTTGAAGTTACCTAATTGTAATATTGAGCAAATTAAATATTATCAAGTACAGTGTCCCTGAACATCCTGGAGCAGCATCTTTTCCCATTTGACTAATTGCTGCGACACTTGAGAACTCTGTGTGATGTTTAGCTCCACACAAGTGCACAAGTGGAGGCCACTGCACCTCTTTAAATAAACAGGCAGATGCACTTAAATAATAAATTAATTCATGAGAAGTCAGAGTTGCAGCTTTGGTCCTTAGGCTCTGCCACAAATGTCTTTCACAGAAGGAAAGTAACTGTGGTGTGTGCTTGCTCCATTGAGCATGCGAGAGAAGGAGGGTGGCTCTCTGTTTTATCTGTGAATGAGTCCAGGAGAATCACTGCCTCCTGCCACTAGAAAGAAATTCGGGTCAACTTTGATCCACTCTGAGAATAAAAGTTTCAGGCTATGAGGAGTGGTGGTCTCTGTTGCAGCTCCCCTACTCTACTGAGAACAGAGAAAGAAGTCAAAGCTAGAGACAAGGGAATGAGCATGCCTGCATTCAATCTCAGATGTTATTTCTGAAGGCAGATGTGCTAGATTTGGCAGAGGGACATACTACAGATTACCTGCTCCCAAATTATGCATGGAATGACTTGTGGTCAGGAGAGAGACATTCAATCATCATTGAAGCAATCATGCCAGGCGACCTCAGACAGTTCATGTGTGGTCCTTAATTATCCCTTGCCTGGATTGGGCTGTCTAGTTCTTGAAGATAGAGGCTGTGACTCTTTAGGAACAGCTTCAATACAGAAGTCAATTGAAATCCAAAAGGATGGATTTGATTGGTCATGGATCTTGTGTTCATTTAAATTTTCTCTAAACAGATAGATACAAACACAGAGGCTTAGGTACCAGCCTCTTATTTTGGACATGGTCCCAGGAGCACATAGAGGGAGTGCCAAAGTGAGCAGGCAGCTGACAAAACTTGAGAAGGTGATGGCTAGCACTGGAGTCAGTAGCCATGGAGTCTTTCTAAGGGACTGACTGAAAACACTGACACCTCCCTTAGGTGTCAAAGAGCCAGTGTGCCCCATCCAGAAGCTCTCTGATTCACTGGTTGGTGGAGAAGGTGATAGAGCTGCTCTTTATGCTGGTCTGGTCCACTCAGATACCATGAGAAGAGCTTTGGGAAAATAACAGCCTCATAGGAAGCCACTGGTCTGTCTAAAGTGACCTGTTCTATACAAGAAACAACAATCAGTAAAACTGGCCAGTCCACAAAAACCAACAAGAATTCAGCAACGAACAAGCAAAGGAATCAAGGAAATACTTCTGAAAAGAAATACAAATAACCAATAAGTATACACACTAGAAAAGATCAACCATCTAGCCATCATGGAAATGCAAACCAAAACTACATTGAAATTAAATCTTACTTCAGCTAGAACATCTATTACTAAAAGAGTTAAAACACACACACACACACACACACACACACACACACACACACACACACACAAAATTCTGGTGAGGATGTAGGGAAAATAAAACAATAAACACTGCTGATAAGAATATAAAATATGCAGCCACAAGAGAAATCAGTATGGATGTACCTCAAAACTCAACCGTGAACCATTATATGATCCAGGTAATGCTATACTTGGGCTTATATCAGAAAGGATCAAAGTCATTATATGATAGAGATGAACAGACACCCATCCTTCCTGTGGCATTATGCACTATAGCCTGGGTCTGGTGCAGGACCCAAATTCCTCCTGACAGATGAATGGATAAAGACAAATGTGATAGTTGATGGAGTATTATTTACTCATAAAGAAAAATGAAAATGTGATGTTTGTGAGAAACTGGGTGGGGCTAGAGCTCATCAAATTACTTAGTAAAATAATACAGGCCCAGAAAGAAAATATCATAATTTCCCTCATATGCAAATCTATGTTATAAATGTGAAAGTACAAGAGTGACTGTTTGGTAAGAGGGAGGGAACAGTGGGAGAAGCGAGGCAGACAAGGGGTAGCAAAGGGGAAGATGATGATTAAAATACATTATTCACATACATTAAAATGTCATAAGGAAACCCAATATTCTATATTTAATATGCACCAATAAAAAAGAAATACAACAATCGTGCGAGTATGACAAATCAAAGGGTGTGTGTCTAACCTAAGGGAATGATAGATTTGGCAGAAGGTTCCAGCAGATGTTTCAGTGTTTCCGAACCAGTCTGAAATCCAGAACATCATATGAAACATTTCTCATGTGTTTTTAAACTTTATTTATTTTGTGTGCATAAGTGTGGGATGGGAGTGATATGGGTGTGTGCTGGATCCACCCATGTGGAAGTCAGAAAACAAATTGACACAGAAGTTTTCTCCTTCCCAGATGTGGGTCCCAGGGATCAAATTTACGTTATTTGGCTTGGTGGCAAGTAACTTACTTGCTAAGCCATATCTATGGCACTAACTTTCTCACATGTAAATATAAACATATATTAGGACATAGTGCTGGCTTGAAAAAATGAAAGATGCCAGAGTCAGCAGGACCATCAAGAACAAGTGGCTGTCTCTGATTCATGTTACAGCAAAGGACTGAGACTTCAGTGGGAACGAATGGGTAGGCATGGGTAGACCAGTTCAAGGATACTCTTTTGTTTTGTGCTTTACCCACAGCCTTCTTGTCTCTTATTTAATTGGGTTTGTAGCCCTGACTCTCAGCCAAAGCCAGAAGAGAACTTTGAAAATTAGTTGTCCTAATATTTCCTATATTATTAAGTACTTTTAATTGAGTTTTCAGGGGGTCCTGAATTTCTTTTATCCTTCTTTCCATTTAAAAAGCTTCTATTACCTTAATTCAAAACCTTGTCCCATGCTCTAACTTGTAGCCATATAGCTGTTACTGCTGGTGGAACTGGGGAGCAGGTGGCCCTGCTGCTTGTGATTTTGACCCAACCTGCGTTTCAAATTGCAAGTGGATGACTGTGCAGTACTGGTCTGGTCTCACAGCTTCCCAGGTTAACACCCAAGGGAGAAATCTGGTTTCTAGTCATTATTCTGCATGTGCTTGGTGAGGCATGTCGTATGCATGTTTCTGTTTTCTTTCCAATTGTAGAGTACTATTCCATCTTTTTCCTATTTTTCTGACACAGTCCTACGGTATAACCCAGGATGACCTCAAATTTGAGATTCGTTTGTCTTCCTACGATATTTTGCCTACCCGTCTGTTGTCTGGCCCTATATCCTCTTCCCTCCTTACTACACACAGCTACATGCACACACACTTCATCTTGTAGGAAACATGGGGCTTCTTTATTCCAGAGAAGAGAAGGATGAATTTGCAATATAGAATTTGAAGAAAAAAACCTTCATGGTTTAAGGAAAACAACACCTCAAGCCAGTCTCCAAAGTTGCTTTTTCCTTCCTTCCTTCCTTCCTTCCTTCCTTCCTTCCTTCCTTCCTTCCTTCCTTCCTTCCTTCCTTCCTTCCTTCCTTCCTCCTTCTCTCTCTCTTTCTTTCTTTCTTTCTTTCTTTCTTTCTTTCTTTCTTTCTTTCTTTCTTTCTTTCTTTCTTTCTTTCTTTCTTTCTTTGACATAGGTCAGACACCTTGTCCATAGTCCACTATCTGTCTCTGTACACTTCAATTTAGGCCACCTTACAATCTATTTACTGTACTGAGAAATGTTCATGACTATTTCTCTTTAAGGCTGTTCTAAGGGCAGAGGTGGTTATTCCTGAAGCTTAGTATGGCCTTGTATTACAGTGCACTTACACCTGACAATTAGCTCTGTAACAGTCCCCAGATGATCCAGGTGCTCAGACATGGAGGCACCAAGTCTATCACTGCTATCTGCATTTATGCTTCCCTATGCCCAGCATCTACACATCAAATTAAGCATTACAGTTACATAAATAGGGCATAATAAATGTGGACAGAGACAGATCACTTTACCCGACAATTTTCTAATCATAAAGGCGGCTACTCAAGCAAACCATGCCAAAAGGAGATGCAAAATACTACCAGATATTCTGATACTAATGTTAAGTTCTTATAAGGTTGTCATAAAATTTGATCCATGGTAAAGGTCTTAATTGGGGAGCCCAAAGTTTATAAACTAAAACGTTGAGTTGCTTTTTGAGCATCTATGACACTAGAAATGTATACAATATGAGCATGAAGGAAAAAGGGCCAAACAACCCTAAAAGCCAAGTGACCATTGGGAAGCAGAGGGGAGTGGCCTATAACTCTTTCCCCCTACATCGTTGGATTTCATGGGTCTCACCTAGTTCCTCCTTGATATCCTTTTCCTTAGAAGACCAGATGCTGTACATCTCATCTGACACTCCCTCATCCATGGATTGGTTTTCAAGCTTCCTTAACTTTCCATCTGGAAAGATGAAAGAGAATATCCAAGAAAAAAATCCCTTTTATATTGTGTAGCATTCTGAGTATTATGGTGAAGTCTTGTGCTGCCCCACTCTCTCCCACTCAGGATAGGATCACCTGCTAAGCTACACTGCTTGTGTTGTCTGCCCATCAGCATCTCCTATTAAACCACTTGTGAAGGTTCTGCTGTGCTGTGCTCAAAAAGTTGACTGTACTGAATGAGTACAGTAAGACTCCAAAGGGCAAAAATAGAAGTCCTGGGAATGTAAAGTATGCAAAAGTGAAAGTGTAAAGTAATTTTTAAGAGTCAAAGGAAAAATGAGAGAGTGTGGAGAGTGAGAGAGAGATTATATTTGCAGAACCTTTGCTATTGTAAATTGATAGAACTGCCTTATTTTGTTTATTATAGCAGTTGTTAATGCATTATTTTAATTAACTTATAAATTAAACTCTCTCATAGGTTTATATGTATAGGAAAAGTAATTGTATGTAATTGTATATGTAGGGGATAGTACCAGTCATCCATTGGCTAACTCTTGTGGTGTGTTCTTTAGGACGTCTTAAGATTCTCTATCCCAATCTCTACATTGTCATTATTCATTGTTTTTTTAGTTTACTGGAAGCTGTCTTGCCAAAAAAACTCATGTTGTCCTCATAATCTTCCTGATTCTGCCTCCTTATTGCTATGCTTATAGGATCTACCTCCATGAGTGGGCCACAGAAATAACTATTGAACATTCATCTCTGGTGTGGTTTCTCAGAAGACTGCTCTGGTGTTTCCAGGATTTGCTTCATCCTTTGAGTATTGCTGAGCACACAGCACTTCCATACCACTCTCCTATTACATTTGTCTTTCCACTTATTGTTGAACCCTTCCAGAGGAGAAAGGACTTGACCTTCATGTATTTATGTTTTATTTCTTAGTCTCAAAACCCAATCTCTCCTGTAGTAAGAGTCTTTAGGGTAAATAAATAAAAACAGTGAATAGCTAGCAGTGTACTAGGGTCAGATAACCCAGTGGGAGGGTGAGCAACCTGAGTTTAAGAACCATGGGAAGAAGCATCATGCAAGAAATATGTTCTTGATGATTTCTGTTATAATCTTATTTTTAAAAAAACAGTTTGGAGAAAGCATGGAAGCTATTGGTGTTCTGTGATTTGTCTCAATGAGGTCAGATGTCCTATGCATTGTTTTCAATTGTATAGGTAGGTCCATCATATTTCCTAAAAATATAAACTCATTCATGAATCCCCTTTAACTTGTATACATCAACAGTTTGACTCATCCAAAGTGTTAGACAACTACTGTTGGCCAGACTTTATGTTAAGCAATGAATATTTAAAGAAAAGTTACTGTTTAACTTCAGTCTCTATGGGTTTTGGTATAAAAGTTTACTTTGTTACTTGAACTTTTCCAGATTCATGGTACTAGGTACTCTACCAGGGACAGACTGTAGAAACAATGTCACTCACCTGTAGCTTACCAAACCATTGAGTTTGATTGGGGCTAGTTATAGGAATGGGGCTGAGAAGAGAAGACAGTTAACTGTGTCCCAAACTGTTAACTGTGTGACTCCTGCAGGGAAAGGGGCCTCATTCCTGAGCTCCCATGGAGTGTCTTGTGTGCTTAGCTTGGGCTTCTTCCTTTTCGTGACCCAATCTTGTACTGTCTTGTTGAGCTCTGATTCAGAGACAGGATTGGTTACTCTAAGCCTAGAGTACAGAGATACTCAAGTAAGCTTTTTTTTTTTCCCTGAGTTAGCCACTTTCATATCACTGTGAACAAAATATCTGACAAAAATAACTCAGAAGAGGAATCATTTATTTTGGCTCAATTTCCGTCCCCAGATTCCTGGATGTCGCAACCCCAATCTCTGACCAGCAGAGAGTGGGAATAAACGAAAGGGACTCCAAAGCAGGTCTCACGCAGCTTTCCACAGCTTCCTTTATTCTGCTTCTCCCTTAATCTCTTCCCCCTGGGACTGCCCACAATTTATCCTCTTCTGTTCACTCACGTCACCTCATACCACCCAATCATAGACGCACATGTCCAAAGCAGCATGCAGGATAGGCTGATAGAATGGTATCGCAAGACATAGCGCTAATCTCTCCAACGAGTTACACGTGCTGCTTTTACTGCGCATGACTGAGACTGGGATAAACAAGCAGGGTCATGGGGCTTGGCAGAGAGCCAGGGAGCCATTTTTGGCCCCTGCGGCCGTGCCTGCTCCCCACACCTGGATGTTTCCATGTATAGTGACTTGGCTCCATATCTGTTAGTAGAACATGTAATCACACTGTTCACACTGAGATGAATTAGGAACCACACAGATGAGGACTGGAACCTGTGTTCTATCCCTAATGACTTACTTCAGCAGCAAGATCCTACTCCTGGAGATTCCACTGCATCTGCATCTTGATATGGTAGGATGGGCATTTAAAATGAGTATTTCAGATTGGAACCCAAACTGGTCCCAGTCCTTAAAGGATGGGCTCTAAATCCTAACACATGCAGATGCTGTTTTTTTTGTTGTTGTTTTGTTTTGTTTTTGTTTTTGTTTTTGTTTTTTATTTGTTTCTTGACCATTTCAACCTCTCCATATAGTTGGGGATATATCTGTTTAATAAAAGTTCTCAGTAGCTCAGTTTGGCTGTCTGGTGATATTTATAGCAGCAGACCCAAACTTGTCTAAACTTTTTGTTTTTAATTGTGCTTCCAAGAAGCAAATCATGGATCATTGTTGTTAAGGCGCAAAGCTGCACTGTACAGATACCAGTGGAAGGGGCTTGTTTCCTTTGGTGCCTCCAGCGATGAGAGGAAGAGGGAGATAGCAATCTATGACCACGGTGTTCTTCAGCTAGCATGTGAAGAATGTTAACACTTTTGTCAATGTCAGTTGATTAATGGACCAACCCCTTTTGGTTGATATGCTTAAAAATGTGCAGGTGTTGCGGTATGGGAACGTGCTTTGTTTTGGGTTGGGAGAGAAGCAGCTCAGAGGAGGGTTTATTCATTTTTTTTTCCAACAGCATACCTGAAGGTATGTGCAAAAAATAAATTAATTAAAAAATAAAAAGGAACCAAACCACGTGCCTTTTCCTCAGCAGACAGGACTGGGGACGGTAAGGCTGGGGCAGTTAGTAGTCACAGTGCCCAGTGGACTGATCACAGTCTGAATGTCCCACTTTATGATGAGGTCACTTTCGTCAGAGTCTTTTATAAGTCTTAAAGACAAGGGAACAGAGTGTGGCCATCTCCTACTTGTTATAGCTGGGGAGAGTATGCCTAAACCACAGTGCACACCTCTTTAAAATGAAGCTCTCTCCCACTAGTGTTCAGATTAATGCACACATACACTAATGTGGACAAACAATGAAAAGAATGTAACTTTTTCTTTGTGGTAAAAGCTGGTAGTTGGGCTTGTGAGATGGCTCAGTGGAGAAAGGCATTTATTGTCCAGTCTGATGACCAACTGTAGTCATTAGATCTTTTTGATCTTAAAGTACTGAAAAATGGCAGTTCCAATCCAAGAACATCCCCATACTGTTTCCATCACTAGTGCCATGCCTACCAACCAAATGGAGGGTGGTGGTCATGAGTCAACTGAGAAACATGACCAACTGGGCTGAGGTCTTATGTATTATTGATTCAGTTCCTCTTCTTTCTCTTCCTTTGTGCTTTCCTCTTGACTTTTCACGTTGGCTGCATACATTCCTGTTAAGTAAGTGCCAATAATATGGTAAAACTCAAAGGAAAGAGTGTCTCCCAGACACAATAGAATTGTCGTCATATATGTATGACACACACATAAATATGAAAACACAGAGACTGTGGCAGCATGCACACAGTCTGTACAGGTTTCAGCCAGATGAAGTCCCACTGCTGAGTAGGGAAGTGGATACTGACTCCCATCCCTAACCAAGGAGATATCTCCAACTGACATCCATTTGCAAAGGAAAACTTACTGTTTTTCCAATAGAGTCTCACTGTAGATATTAATCACACTTAAGAGTGGGTCCTATGTCCAGCATCTGATGAGAAACACAAAAGAAACTCAATGGTAGAGTTGTTTTTTTGTTTGTTTTTGTTTGTTTGTTTTGTTTTGTTTTTGTCTCATGTTTTTTTTATTTGGACAAGTCTTATTACTCTTTTATTTATGTTATAGCTTCCAGTTTTGTGTTTCTATATCTTTTGTTGTATGTGTTTCTTGTGTGTTGTTTCTTCCATTTTTTTGTTGTTGTTGTTTGTTTGTTTGGGTTTTTTGAGACAGGGTTTATCTGTGTAGTCCTGGCTGTCCTGGAACTCACAAATTTGCCTGCCTCTGCCTCCCAAGTGCTGGGATTAAAGGCGTGCGCCACCACCACCCTGCGTTTCTTTCATTTTTAATATTTTAGTTTGTTTGGTTTTCATTTTACTTTCTGTTTTTGTTTTTGTTTTTGTTTTTTTTTTTTTATGTGAGAGAAAGGAAGGGCATCGAGTTGGATAGGTGGGAAGAATGGAAAGATCTGAGAGATGATGGGGGGGGGGGGCTGTGGCCAGAATATATTGCCTGACTAGCTCCTTTGACAAAATGTGTTACAACTGTCTTGTCAGAGTCATTAGGTCAAAGGCTTGTAGTCAGGACAAGTGACATACTTTTTTTTTTTTTTAATAAAGGAGGAAGAATCATAACTGCAGTACATAGTACATGTGAGATGTATGTGTGGTCACTTGTGAGTGGGGAGCCACATACATGTGTGAATACTTGGGCATGAGTTGTATATGTGTGCCTGCATGTACATGTAAGTGTGTGGTGCCTAAAGTCGTACAGATATTTTTTTAGGAGGATACCACATATCATCAACTCATTTTTAGAACGATGGTGACATTATTCTATCTTCCCCAGAAAATTAAGGTTTTCATCCTGGTACACTTGGCAGCATAGGGAATTCTGCATGCCAATAGTAATGTCAAGGTGTACAAGGTCATATAGCTAGTGAGTGCAAAGCCAAAACCTCTAATAGAAGTCTGTCATTCCTGAAAGATACCCTCATAATAACCACACTCTGCTGACCCTGAGTTGGCCAGCAACCCCTTGTAACATAGAAAGTACACACACACACACACACACACACACACACACACACACACACACGTTTCCCTCTGAAAGACATCAAAGAGTTATTTCTGGGGACATCTCCAAACCTATGCTGTACCATAAGCAACTAAGTCCCATGCAGCTATGTAAACTAATTTATCAAAAAGGAGCATTGAAAGTCACATGTCCAGTGGCTGAACTGATGAGTGGCTATGTATATTAAACAACTCAGATACAGAACATTTCTGTTATTGCAGAATGTTCTGTGGGGATGCGCCATGCTTCAGCTTCCAGCTGATATTCTACACAAGGCTGGTGATATCTCAAGCAGTATGCTTGCCCAGTTCAGATTCCACTATTAAAATATAGCGACCTCTTCCTTAAGCCACATCCGATTTAGCTCAGATACAGTAGGAACTAACCCCACAGATTTTCATTCACTTAACATTTTTTTTCTGGAGTATCTATTATTTGATTGGCATTCTGCAGAAGGATCAGAATAATAAACTCAGAGCTTTCCACATGAGTAGATCATAGACAAATGCAAGAGCTATAGAAAGAAACAATATCTTTAGCATGGTGAAAGGGTAGCAACACAAGCCATTGCTGAGGGAGCAGGAGTGTCCAGAAATAGTGGCCAGTGCTACCATGTTGCTTCACCAGGTTAGTACTCTACTCTGAATAGTCCAACTGGACCATTCTGTAGGAAATCACCCCATGAGAGTTCCCCTGACAGTTGGCAATTTAGTTGCTGTCCTTGGACTTAACTCTTCTCTTTCCCCCCCTCCCCAATTTACAGTGTAAGATACCTTCTTGTAATCTGCCCCAGAGACATGGGAAGTCAAATACAGACTTAGATTGGACCAGCCTCCCACTTGTCCCCAATAAATCATTTGAAATTAAGAGCACTTCCATTTGGAGTGGAGCACCGTGGGAATGCTGGAGGGCAAATGCCAGGCTGCATGGGGGAATGGAAGCCCTGGACCACAGGCAAGGATGGAGTGTCACACTGTTCTGCATTAAGATGCCACTTTTGTTAGAAGGAGATTAAGCAATCTTTAGCCAGAGTCTACGTGTGTTGGCTCGTGGCTTTAAATAAATAATTTCTAGCTCAACATTTTCAGTCTCTCTTGTCTAGTTAGAGTTGCAAAGGGGAAAATCAAATGGCAGTGTTGTACCATCGAATTACCCCAAGGAATGATCTTAA
>LR752955.1:31775-47667 GCA_902729485.2 Mus minutoides | reverse complement strand
CTGGTCTCAGAATCATAACAGACCATGCAAATGAAATCCTGTACAGTCTACTATTGTAAATGTGCTTGTCATGCAGGCCAGATGACCCGAGTTCAATTCCTGGAAGCCACATAGAGATAGACGAAAAAGACCAACTCCATGAAACTGTCCTCTGACTTCCATTTGTACATTTAAAAATTTCCATTACTTTTTACTTATCATTTTTTTTCACTTAATTTCATCATAATTTTATTAACCCAATAAAAATTTTTAAAGAATTTTTATGAGTAATTCTGATGTCTAGGACTTCCCATCTGAAACTTTAAAAATCTAATCCTAAGAATCACCCTTACTGTCTTAACCAAGATGTATGTACATATATGAACAGGAAGCATGTATCCCAAGCAGAATTCTACAGAACAGACGAATAGGAATTGTGAACTAAGAGACATCATAGAATCCAAACCATCCCCCAAACTGTGGTTCTCCTTTGTGTTCACTCCACCTATTTCCTCTCCAGGTATGAGCACGGGCCTGGAAGAAACATAAGGACCTGAGCGGGAAGAAGTCAAGCAGTAACCTGAGGAAGATGTAAACGCAACGGACAACAGTGAACTGAGCCAGATGTGTGGGAAAGGCAAGAGTGACAGCGCAGAGCTGCCTCTGGAGTTCGTCCTGGGACCTTAAGCAATCCCTTCAGTTCTCTTCCTTGTATGTCACAGCACAGTAAAGCTGGTGGCCGGAATGCAAGATCTCTAAAACTGCTGTAAGCTGTGGGGAGTCAGACGAGCACAGCCTCCCTATTTAACAAAAGTTTCCAAATTTAAAAAGTTCTGGAGCCAGAGAAATGGTTCAACCCCCAGGACCCACATGGTGGAAAGAGGGAACTGATACCCCAAAACTGTTCTCTGACCTCTGCCCATACACCATGGCATGCATATAGGCACACACACTCACACAAAATAAAGAAATATGTAGCTTTAAAATCAAAATAAACTCTTTGTTACCACAAAGCATGTTGGTCGTAACCAAAGTACATTCAAATGCAACGAAGGGATCCAGTGACCTTTTTGGAAGCCACTATAGCAACCAGAATATCTTAATACTTTCAAATACAAACATTTGAGGCAACAACCAGACAAATGCCTGCCCACAAAAATAAATTTTACATTCCAAAGTTCCTACGCAATTTACTTTTTGAGCACCTGGAATGCATTTTCCTACAGAAATTCTATTATAAATAGTAGTTAAGAGTCTCGGGGCAGACCTCAAGTTTATGCAATTCATAACAAATTGAAACAGAACATTCATGATGCAAAGAGCTTGACAAGCACACAGAAGGGTTTCCATGGGAAGGCCTGCCATCCGGAGTTGGATCCAGTAGAGCATCTCCTCCACGGTGCAGCATCAGTTTGTCCTCCCTTCCTCCCTCCCTCAGTTTCCTCACTGACATTCCAACTCCAGCCACAGGCGAGGGCACACGTGGGCCCTGGCCTCAGGAGAAGAAGCAGTAGAGCGAGTCCACAACTGCCTTGGTAGAACACTACCATTGGGCCATGTCCTTTCCTTGGACTGCAAATCTGCAGGATGATGCCACCCCTCCCCCAGCTCCTCTGGTCACCAGGCCTTTTCTCCCCTACTCCATGATGGAAGTGGACCCACATATAAAAGGCATGTTGATATTAGCTTTAATCACAGTTGCAAAGTACTTCTCCCCATATAATGTAAAATCTTCATAGGATGGGTAACCACGTAGATGTCTTGAATATTTTCTTGGGAAGGGGGCAGCATTTGGTGCCACAGGCTGTTTTAAGTATTAAACAATACAATCCAGGGATAAATATACCCACTAACGTCAGATTTCTCTTCCTCTCTGTTTCATGGCTGTTCCTTGTTACTGACTTCCTACTGGGAACACAATCCCCCTTCCAATTTAGACTCCTTACCTGCCAACAGCAATTAAAGTGTGAGTATGTGTGTGGTAGGGTTGGAGAAGGCAGATAGAACAATTAATTATCACACTGGAACAGACTTAAGGTCATGAACGGACTATGATCAGCGAGGACTGACAGAAAACTCTGTATTTCAGAGGGTGAACATACTCTCTGAACCCACACTCCCAGCTCTGCATCATCAAGCCAGGCTTGTCTTTCAAACTGATGCCAGCCTTTCCCTCCACGTACTACATTTCTTTCCATTTATGGAACACTCATCTCAGACTCCACTCTGACTCTGCATTTATGGTATCCTTCTCACTATCATCCCATGTGCGTCACATTCTCCGAGGGGTCACCTCTGGGTATCCTGACCTAAACCCCAGTCTCACATATCCTCTTCTTCCTGTTACTACTGCCAATAGCTTATCTGTTGTCTACACGATTGCCTGCCTTCCCATAGAATGCTTCATGAGGTGGGGGTCTGGTCTACCTTCTCTTTCATTGCACTCAGTGTGTGTGCTAGTTAAACTATACTCATCATAGAGGAGGAAACCTTAACTAAGAAAGTGCCTCCACAAAACTGGGTTATAGGCAAGCCTGTAGGGCACTTTCATAATTAGTGGTTGATGGGGGTTAGGGACAGCCCTTTTGTGGGTGGTACTATCCATAGGCTGTGGTCCTGGGTTCTATAAGAAAGTAGGCCGAGAAGATAGGAGCAACAAGCCAGTGAAGAGCACCCCTCCATGGTCTCTCATCAGCTCCTGCCTCCAGGTTCCTGCCTCGCTTGAGTTCCTGTCCTGACTTCCTTCAATGATAGACTAAGATGTAGAAGCATAAGCCAAAAGAACCGTTTACTCACCAACTTGCTTTTGGTCATGGTCACAGCAATAACAATAATCCTAACTAGGATAGTGAGCCTGGCAGTGAGGAGAAAATCACTGCTGAGTGCATAGTGCACAGAGGCTGTGGACCGGTCTGCTTGCTGGAATACAGATCCAGTAACGAGCACACAGATAAAATACCCAATCTCAGGGGAGTGAGCTAGAATATATGAAAGTAACTCTCTTCAGCCTTGCTTATGTTCCCCTCTAGTCTCATGACTAGAGGCCACCACAGCAATGCAACAGATAGGTCTCCTATCACCTAGCGATTCTCAGCTGGACAAACTCCACTGGCATTGTTCTGTGCGTCTAACTACCACAGCCCAGCTCAAACTGGACCCTAGTGAAGGGCTTTCATAAGCTCTGCACACTTATGTGTTCCCCACAGAGCAGCACACTTTGGCAAAGCCTCAGGAGATGGGCTTAGCTAGTAGAAAGAAGTAGGTTCCTGGGAGCAGGGCCTTAAGGGTTTATTACCGCTCCCTACTTCCTGTCTTACACAGCTTCCTGGTCCTGTGATGGGAGCAGCCTCCGCTGTATGTTCTCCTCACCGTGAATGAGCTGCTCTGACATGCCTTCCCTATCACAATGTACAGCAAACATGAAGCAAAATCTTTCCCCACACAATTTCCTCCTACACGGTACTGTAATAAGAACAATGGGAAGCTAATGCAGAGTCAGACTGGAATCTAAAGAAAGCCATGGCTGGTGGTAGAGCACTACCTTAGCATGCACGTGGTCCTGGATTCAATCCTCAGCACGACAGAAGAAGAAAAAGTCTGAGGCATCAATCAACCATGGGAAAGGAGGAAAAACATTGCCCTTTCTGTGTTTCAGAATAGCTGTGGCACTAGTTGCCTGAGCAATCAGAAGATGAACACTGCCAGGAAAAGGTCGTGGAGGATTTAAGCCATGCTTGTGTTCACTTACATCACAGATCAAACAGGACCCCATCTGGAAAGAGAATGAACTGTGTGCACATCTGGCCAGCGTGTCTCCTGGAAACAAAGATCTCAGGGTCCCTGAAGCAGCCAAAGGAAAGCAAGGGCCAGAAGGCCTGGCATCCTGCAACTGAGGCTGTCCCCAGAGCTGGCTGGGGTGGCGCCCAGAGACTCCAGGATTGTGACTGCTGGCAGCCACCAGTGCCAACAGCTTGTTGTGCAGCCCTGACTCTGAGCAGCCAGGGCAGTTTTCCAAAGGCACCCTGGTGGCTGGCAGAGATTTCAAAAAAAGGAAAGAATGTCTGTCTCTGTGTGTGTGTGTGTGTGTGTGTGTGTGTGTGTGTGTGTGTGTGTGTGTACATGGAAAGCCGAGGGTGGGGGTTAGTGAACGAGACTTTGCTTCAGCAAAAATATTTTTATTATCAGATAAAATGGAGAAGTTTGCAAACAAATCTGTTTAGAAGGAGACAGGATTATGCTTTTATAAATAGTTAAATTATTCACTGAAGACATTATCTGGGTGTAGCAAATACTGATTTTTTTCCTTTGTACTACCTTTTTTTTTTTTTCCTTTTTTAATGAGTACATTGTCTTTGTCATCAGAGGAAACAAAACTATTTTCATTTCAGGAGAGTGGGGAGATCCTGGCATACTACTATGGAACAAATGTTTTCGCTGCGTCTTGACCCAAAGGCTAAAGAAACTACACCTGGGAGACAACACAGTACTAGAAAGCCATTTTTTAATAATATTATGAGAAGAGTGTTCTTTTAGGAACATCTATAGCTTTTTCACTATTAACCACTGTTAATGTTACAGGGTCATTTTTTAGTCACTTGATGTGGCTGTCACAAACACAGAGCACTGTAGTAATAGCAGTTATGTAAGAGTCTAAGAAGATACACCAACCTTACTAGGACTTCTAAAGTCTGATTAATCCCTCACATTTAATTCATAAGAAAACCCCACTTCTTTAAAGCTGTTTACTGACTTTGTTTCCTAGTAAAAATACACATGCAACAGGAAAGATGCCCGAGGAACCAGTATTAACCAGAACTTTTGGGCTGACTCACACAGTACTCAGAACACTTCCTTATCAATTCCCAGACTTGGTGGCTTCAGCCTTCGGGCTCTCTCTGGACTACAAAGGTATTCGATAACACACTGTTTTATTTACAGTGTGTGTTAGAAGGCTGGGGCAGCATTCTCTATCCAAACACTTCAGCAATAATTCAGACACATACACTAAGTATGTAGTTGAAAATCGCTTTAAAAATATACGGAGGGCTGGAGAGATGGCTCAGTTGGTGAAAGCTCTTGCCACGTGTGGTGGTTTGAATGGCAAATGTCCCCCCATAGGCTCATACATATGAATACTTGGTTAACAGCCAAGTAGTGCTGTTCGGATAAGCTATGGATCTGTAGTCTTGTAAGAGGAAACTCTGAGAGTGTACAGAGAGGAAAAACCTCTTCCCACTTCCAGTTCCTTCTCTCTGCTTTCCTGTGTGTAGATAAACATGTGATTAGCTTGCCTCCTGTTCCTGCCACCATGCCACGACTTTCCCACAATCAAAGACCCTCCCTCTAGAGCCATAAGTCAAATAAATTCTGTCTTCCTTAAGTTGCCTTTGGTTACAGTATTTTATCACAGCAGCAGCTGTCAACCTGAGTATGACCCTGGAACCCATGGTGTAAGGAGAAGAATGAATCCTGAAAGTTAACTTCTGACTGCTACATACATGCTGTAACACAAACACACCCACACTCACATGCACAAATCATACACACATACATAAACACAATCACAATAAATTTTAAAAGTAAGTAATTAAAACATACTGGGAAGTGGCAGGCGGATTTCTGAGTTCGAGGCCAGCCTGGTCTACAGAGTGAGTTCCAGGACAGACAGAGCTACATAGAGAAACCCTGTCTCGAAAAACAAAAACAAAAACAAAAACAAAATACTGGGAAAGCCACCTAGGTGTTGTGACTCACTCCTGCCATTTCATCACTGGAGATACAGAGACAGGAGGATTACCAAAAGTTCAAGGTTAGCCTGATTTACATTCTGAGTTCCAGGCCAGCCTGAGCTATAAAAATTCATCTCAAAAAGGGAAAGGGAGGGGAATGACCAGAACAAAACCTGTGTTGTTTCAGATCAGGTTTTGGTGCCAAATTAAACACATTTGGAAACTGGGCATTCTCAGAGCTCTGGGCTCGCAGTGTTCTGTGCAGTGACAAGCCTCTGTGGACAACAGCACACTACTCACATTATAAAGCCCTGGAGTCCACTTGCTTGGTTGGCCTTTCTAAATTACGGGAATAAGGATTTTTTTTTTTAAGGAAAGTAATATTCATTCTATTGAAGTTTGAAAAAGAGTTTAGCAATTTTAGACAGTTAAGCTAAATAAACAAACTAAGCATTTCTGATGGGGAAAGAGGAGATGTACTCACAGAGGGATATATAGAGATCCTAACTAGATTGATAGTTCATTTCCTAAGGGAGTGACAGATATTTAGGTATCTGATGCTTTAGTCACACAATTCAGAAAGACACAAAGTACTACCTGCATACATGTTCTGAGACACCATGTTATCTCAAGAGTATATATAACTTAAATTACCACTTTTGACAATAAAAGCTAGGTGTAGTGATATATGTCTGTGCTTCTGGGACTTGAGAAGGGAAGGCAAGAGAACAGGAATTCAAGGCCAGACTCAGCTATGTAGTGAGTTCCAGGATGGCCTGGAATAAGTAAGACCCTGTATCAAAAAACAAGAGTATTTCATAAAAATGTTTGCTTAAAAAGCAACCTAAATTACTTATAAATGATTTTTAATAAATACAAAAACTTCTGACCTAAAAGGGACTCGGTCTCTGTCACCTGAGCTATGGTCCTCGAACATCCTCCAAGCCAGGAGAAACCCTTCAAGGTGTTCACATGCATCTGGACTGGATATTACCAGTGTCTGGGACACTTTTAACCTGAATGGAGATTCTGAACTTAGCCATATGACACTTACTGGCCTCCATTCCCAGCTCTGGACAGGCCAGCCACAAGGAAAAAACCACAGACTAGCTCTTGGCCACACAACTAGTGAAACTCATTGCAGTTTCTGTCACAGATGCCACAAAGCTGACTCTGTTCTAAACACCTGACACATCGGCAGAAAAACAAGGGACAGGAGTGGCAGAGAGAAACACAGACAGACCACATTCTGCAGAAAAGCGTCCGAGCTTTTAGACAGACATATTCCTGTGACTTCTTTGCTGCTGAGTAAATGCTGATTTTGTTTTCTTGTAAGAATCTTGAAAGTAACTTTGGTGTTTCAAGGGCAGGTGTTTATAATGTCCTACACTTTTCAGAATTTTCTCTTATGTGTCCAGTATCTCATGACATTTGCACCACTTTATCAAGAGAGAACTACTTACATGTGGCCAGTGATCATCGCAGTGTCCCCAACATAAGTGGAAGCAGAAATATAAACAGAATGTCAACTTCTGACTTCTTCTTGAGAGACTCAGATACACCCTCCTCATTGAGCATTGCTCAGAGAAAATCTAAGACCCAAAACTCTGTAAAACCTCAGGTATCCAAATGAGTCCACATGTGACCTCCACCAAGAATAAACAGAACACAGTACCTACTGTGCACCGAGAACTAAACAATTTTATCAAAACACAACCTAGAGGAGACACATACCTATAATCCCAGGAAAGGAAGAAGCAGGGGGAATAGTTCAAAGAGATCCTGAGATATATATATATATATATATATATATATGTGAGTGTGTGTGTGTGTGTGTGTGTGTGTGTGTGTGAGAGTGTGTGTGTACTCATATATGCATGCCCCCCCAAGTATGAAAAAGCTCACATGCTCATCCTCACTGGAAAATTCTGTCTGTACATGTGCAACAGAAGGATGTCCAGAAGCACCAGGAGAGAGGTCTATTCAGGAAAGTCAACTCCATCCTAAATGGAACTTTCCCTAAGGACAGCATCAAGGTGGTCATGGAAAGAATGGGCAACTGCATGATCCTTACATACAAGTAGCTTGCCACAGACTCTATGTCTCCTTCTATAATCTTCCTTTAAAAGTGTTCCAGGTAAGAAGAAATGAAGTTGAAACACCCTGCATGGCAGTCTTCCAGGACATCATACCTGTAACCGCTGAACCACACCGGCCCTCAGGTTTCCAAATCCATAGTGACACTGTGATCGTAGAGTACTTTCTGAGACCTCTTCATAGGGAGTCTGCTCAATTTCCCAGTCGAACTCTTCATCCTCATCGTTAGCTTCCTCCTCAGAAACCCCAGAAGCACCTAAATGTGTTATACATTAGTTTATCGCTCTAGGTACAATGAGAGGAAGAAGTTGCCACAGGGAAAAATGCCTGTATTTGTGCACCAAAGGCCCAGACAAGAATAGTCACAGCCCTGCAGATTGCAAAAAGTGGAACCAGCCCAAATGTTCACCACAGTAGGAGGTATAGATAAACTGGAAGTGATAAAGGTATATGGACTTATGTTTTAACACAAATACACCTCATAAGAACATTGAATGTAAGAAGCTAGACAAAAAGGAACACACACTCTGGGAGTAATTATGTAAGCAACTCACAGTCAGGCAAAGGGGAAGGGTACTGGTGATCTAGGGAAGATCAGGTACAGAACCTGGGAAGAGTGTGACAGGATTAGAGGAAACTTTAATCCCAGGGTACTGAAAATAAATGAACACTGCAGCTTGTGACCTAGCAAGTATTCATATTATGTAGCTCTTCAACTATATACTTCTGGCAAGACAGAATGTTTTAATGATAAAGAAAAAACATGACTGGTCTACTCATCCTGGTCCCACCTTTCAACTGTGATACCAGATGAGCTATTTTCTTAGGACACTTGAACTTTCCCTTTTTATTTTCTTCACTTGAAACTTTTTCCTGACTTTCTATCCTCAAGTCTCTTCCCTAGAAACAAAAAATTATCATGAGAATTCTTCTTTATCCTCATTTCCTCCCAACAGGAAACATACCTATTTCTTCCACAAGTGGTTTGGCAGACCTGGATTTTCTTGGGGCCAGAAGAGCAGTTAACATGTTCAGCCCCTCAAAATGTTGGCCAGGAGTTTCCTTGGGCAATCGAACGGTAAAAATTCCTTTAAAAGAAATTATTGTATAGTTAGACATTAAAATATTCAGACTTCATAAGTACATATAAGGAAATGTAAGTACAGGTAATACATAACTCTGAAGAAAACCTTTGTTAACTATGTATGTGTTACAGCTCTGAGGGAAATGCTTCCAATGGAAGTGTTACAGCTCTGCTCCAGGGGAGGAAAGGTTTCTCCAATACAAGTGTTACAGCTCATAAGGGAAAAGTGTCTTGGTAGTCGGGAGCCAAGGAATACCACAAAGTCACATAAGAGATTTACCAGGAGGAAAAACCCAGGAGGGTGGCAGCAAAGAACTCAGCAGAAGATGGGATTTATATAAGATTTCTTGAGGTGGGGGAAGCCGAGGTGGGGATGGAGATGGGGGTGGCAGAGTTTTCCAGGATGGCCTGAGATTGAAGGGATTATGTGGCTCCATCTTGGGGCAAACCCAGGTATTAGTGGAATTTTTTTCCGTAGGACAAAACCTAGCCACTCTCCTGCCATCAAGGGCTGGGATAGCCATTAGCAGCCATTAGGGAAGTCTGAGTGGGGTAAGGTCTGGCCCTGGGGCTCTTCAGGGGCAGGGCCTAGCCCTTGGAGCTCCTCAGACAGGGAGGTTGGTTGCTCCTGCACCTGGAGGGTCAGCAGCCTGAGTAGTCTATGAGGTTTCTAGGAGTGGGGCTTTTGCCCATCGCAAGAAAGGCCATCCTGCAGCTTGAGTTGGCCAGAATAGCCAACAAACTATACATCTGAAGAGAATTAATATCCACATGAAAAGAGCTGAAAACACAAAATACTCAGGCCAGGCTGGAAAAATGGCTCAGTTGGTAGTGTTTCTCACATAACCATAAGGATCTAAGTTTAAATCTCTATAGTCTACATATACAATAAACTGAGCACAACATCCAATACCTATAACCTCAGTGCTGAGGAAATGGAGACAGAACCCCTGGGGTTTGCTGGCCAAGCTGAAGCAGCAAGAGCCTAGCGCCAAGTTCAGTGAAGGCCTTGTCTCATTAGGTAGATTGTAATGAAGCAAGAACCCAGAAAGTCAATCCTCTTGTCTACAGCCACGTGCATACAACAAACACAAACTAGTGACAAACCACCTACACACAAACACACACACACACACACACACACAAATAGACAAAAACAGTCAACCCAACCAAATGGCAAATAAACACATGAAAAAAGTCAGCATCCCTAGCCAACAAGGAAATGCAAACGACACTGAGATCCATCTCAGCTCAGTCAGAACACCTCTTACAGAGAAAACACAACAGCAGTGCTGGCAAGGATGCAAAGGAAAGTCACACACACACACACACACACACACACACACGACCTCACGTATGAGACATGAAAGCTACGGAAACTAGGGGAAAGGACATGAGTAGGAGGGGAAAAGGGGAAGAGAAAAAGGAAACAGTTTGGAGTGGTGAATATATGATATACTTGAAAAAAGAATGCTTTCAGGAATCCTAACACCACCTGCAATGAATACACACCAATGAAACATTTTAACTAGATTATTTTTTTAAAAAAAAACAAACAAACATAATTCCTTATGGGATTCCAAAATTTTGCCCTTATTATAGATTTAGTAACTACAAATCAAGAAAAAGTCTTAAAAGAGGCTTTTCCAAAGTTGTCTCTTCCATCAGAAATTACTGTGTCCAAACCACAGAAAGCTTTGATATCACCTAATACCATCTTAACCTAGTCAAAATATCCAAGCTCAAATAGTTTCTACAAGTCAGGGGCTAAGGAGGTGACCGCACTGACCGACAGTTACTGACAAAATATGGGGGAAATCAGGATACCTAATCCACAGAGTAGCAACGGCTTTAAAACTACATCAAAGCAATTATAGCTTAATAGTTTCTTTAATAACGCTAGAGATTTTTTTTTTTACTTTTTTTGAGACAGCTTTGCAATGTAGCCCTCGCTAGCCTCAAACCCACATTTAACTATGTTCCTACCTTAAGGTTCCTGAGCACTAGGATTACAAGTATGTATTCCCATTTCCAGTCCACTGTGTTAAACATTTCCCTCTTCCATCACATGACACGCAATCCAATATATCAAATACAACCCATCCCAGACGCCCCGGATAGTCAACACCTCAACTCTAAGTACTTTACAGTTTTGCTTTGCTTTTTAGGGTTTATTTTATAAATTATGTGTGCATGAGTATAATTGCCCACAGAAGCCACAAGAGGGCGTCAGAGTCCCTGGAGCTGGACTTAGAGCAACTGTAAGTCTCTGTGTACTGAAAACTAAAAACTTTGGTCCTCTGTAAAAGCAGTATATGCTCTGAACAGCCGAGCTATCTCTGCAGCCATAAAGCTTAATAATTTATCTTATCCACAGTTAGGATAGCAGCTCCCTTAGACTTCATTATCACATCATTATGAGTCAGAGTTTAATCAGGTTTCTTTAGTCTCATTCTCCCCAGGCCCTTACCCAGCTCTCAACAGTTACTGAATAAATTACCTAAGAGCATACACAAGCTACTTTTTATAAATTAAAAAATAATACTACTCTGCATGCATGGGGTAGGGGGGATATGACAGGCTGTGCTATAATTCATGTGTGACAGTCTGAGCACAGCTCTGCCCAGTCAGCTTTCTCCTTTACCTTTACATGGGTTCTGGAAACTAAATTCAGGTTACCAAGTTTGCTAGACAAACTCCTTTACCCATTGAGCTGCCTTGCTGGGCCCCACAGCTACCCTTATTCCAAACTCAATCCAAAAGAAAAGACAGGAGCTGCTGTAAGAGTAAAATTCCTGGGTTTTGTGGCTAGCTTAAAATGGGGGCTTGTCAATCATGAATAGAAAATCCAATTACTCTTACGATTTCTCATCTACCTGTTATTAAAATCTAAATTCGAAAACTGTTTAAGAAAGTTTTCATTCAAAAGCTTATAAGCCATTCATCTATTTTAAATCCAATCATTTCAAGTGGATGTTTACTTTAAACATGTGCTACAGAAAATTAAACTAGAACTTTTGATTCAAATTTAAAGATTATTGCAAAATACTTTAAAAGACTGAGAAAACTGCTACCTGTCAAAAACCCATAAATAAAAGGCACTAAACATTAAAAAGGTTATACAGCATACAGCAATTGCCAGACATCTCTGAAAGTCCCCATGGTATCTTTAGAGACTACCACCATGTGGGCACTATAACATAAGGAATCCACCAAATCCTATCCAAGACTGGGCCTAGGGCTCAGTCAGTAAAGGACTTGCCTTACAAGCAGGAGGACCTGAGTTTCATTCCCAAACCCCAAATGAAAGCATAAGATGCAGCGGTGCATGTGTGTAACATGTGTGTAACATGTGGTGCATGTGTGTAACCTCCAGCTGGGGAGACAGAGACAGAATAGTCCCAGGGCTTCCTGCCCAGCCAGTCTAGCCTAACTGATAAGCAACAAGCAAGAAACCTTGTCTCTAACACATTCCTCAGGATGACATCAGAGGTGGTCCTTTGGCTTCCATTTGCATGTGTGCACACATATGAACCTATACATATACACCTCTCCTCAACACATCTATACCTACATACGCAGTTGTACAGTACCATCCTTGGAGTCAAACTGCTACCATCCTCAGGCCTGCTCACAAATGGTCATCACAGATGAGCTTGCTATTTACCTTCCATCACAGAATGAGGAAAGCCACCACTACCCCCAACCAGTGTATGATACAATTCTGCCCCTACTGCATGTGGTTGTGAGGGAAGAGCTAGAATCTAGGCCGAAGGGAGGGAGTTCAATCTATGCAGCTCTGAGAAAGCCATGCAGATCGTCCACTGTGGCTACTTCAAGATCATCAAGATTCCTGCGCCAAACCCCTTACCCACTACTCTATAACTTAATAAACTCAATGGTTCCCCCAGTGAACTTTGGTGAAATCACATTTAGTTTTTCAATGGGATCTTAAGAGAATGCCCCTTCTAGGGAAGGAACTTTAGCAACACGAGTGCACGCACACACGCGCACACACACACAGACATACACACAAATCTATCTAAAATCCCAAACCATACCTTTATCTGCATCATAGGACCCCTGCTCAGATCCATTTTCCACAATCCTTCCAGGCAGCGTTAATCTGCAGATTTAACACAAGGAAGGCGATCACCAATTGTTTAGTTTTAGCCATCAAATCTATCCGCCATTCAAATGGCAACTGCTCAGTGCTTCACATTTTGCAAGCTAAATAACCTAGATTCACTCTTCAACTAAGAAAATAAAAAGTCATATGACCCATCTTTCCATTTGAATACTTGAGCTACCAATAAAATGGGGGGGGGGGCAACTCACAAAAAACCAAAAACATTAGCAAACGTATTTATGTCTGTTCTGCTCTACTTTTTTTTTTTTAGGTTTTTTTTTCAATTTTTATTAGATATTTTCTTCATTTACATTTCAAATGTTATCCCAAAAGTCCCTCCCCCATCCCCCGCCCTGCTCCCCTACCCACCCATTCCCACATCTTGACCCTGGTGTTCCCCTGTACGGGGCCATATAAAGTTTGCATGACCAAGGGGCCTCTCTTCCCAATGATGGCCAACTAGGCCATCTTTTGCTATATATGGAGCTAGAGACATGAGCTCTGGGGGTACTAGTTAGTTCATATTGTTCTTCCACCTATAGGGTTAGAGACCCATGGGTACTTTCTCTAGCTACTCCCTTGGGAACCCAGTGTTCCATCTAATAGCTGACTGTGAACATCCACTTCTGTGTTTGCCAGGCACTGGTATAGCCTCACATGTCTGCTCTACTTTTTTAACTTAATCTGTAAGTTAAACTTCATCTTAGGTTTATAGGTAAAAAGAAAATAGTATATACAGGGTTCATTAGTATCCATGATTTCAGATATCCATTGAGGAGTCCTGAAAGTATCTCTCATAGGTAGGGAGTGACCTACTGTATTTTCAAGTTGGCATGCTAATTAAGATCCAATGTGGCTCACACGAGTAGTGAAGTTACCCCCTTGGCTGTAGCTTGCCTCCGTTGAAAGCAGAGGGCAACTGATGAGCAAGTATAGGAAGAAGGCTCTCACAGCGTCCACTGTACAAGGGGGGGGGGGGATCGTTCTGCTTAACTCAAGGGGCTATCAAAATTAAAATGACTTAAGACGACACGTGCGCATTTAAGAAGTTGCCTGCCTTCCACACTAAAGGTGGCGAGTGTGAGCTGCCACTACTGTTTTGGTTCAACACGGAGAAAAACCTGGTATGAATGGTAAATGCTAAGCACCGCTCTCATCTCCGAGCAGCCAGGCAGAAAGGAACCGGCTAATCTGATGCTAATGGGACCTGGGAACTACAGGAAGCAGATGACGTGCGGGCAGGAATCAAAGGACCAACCCACGCGGGGAGGTCACCACAGAAGGGGGGAGACGCGGGTGTGCAGTGAAAGAAAAGCACAAGTCAGGAAGGATCGAGAACAAGGGTGACCAGACTGACACCGGGTGGGTGGCCCCGTGCTTGGTGGCGGGATCCACGGATGCCACAGGAGGCGATTGTGGGCTGTTAGACTGCGAGCCTGGAAGAAGCTGCCGCCGAGGCGGCAGCGAAGAGACCCTGAGAGTGTGTGTGTGTGTCCGCGAGCGCGGAGTAAATCGCCAGCGTGGGCTCCCGAACGAACGCGGCACGCAGGCGGCGGGAACTCGCCTCAGAAAGTACGGCTTGGCGTAGAACTTAAAGTCCTCCCCCTCGAAGTACACGTCGAACTCGGAGGCGCGCGCGTGGGGCACGCGGATGGCGATGGTGAGGAAGTCGCAGTCCTGGGTCAGCTCGAACGCAGGAGTAAGCATCGCTGCGCGCGCCCAAAACCACCACAACCCCGTCAGGCACACGCCAGGTCCCCCGCGAGTCTGCCACAGCGCTTCCGGACGGAGGCGGAAGTGAGTGCGTGTGGGGACCGGAAGTCCCGCCCTGAGCCAGTCTCCTTGGAGACGGGACGCTTTCGCTAGCTGGGCGGAGTTTTTAAACAGTTTGAGAAAGATGCCCTGCAAGCTGGTTACTAAACTTCAATTGAGGGAAATTTTTCGAAGCACTGGAATTCTAGCCGGGAAATTTGCGGACTTAAAGGAACGCGAAGTCGCCTTAGACTCACTAACGTCTATGGGAAGACTTAGAAATTAACTGCCTTGTGGTTTTTTGTTTTTTTTGTTCTGTTTTTTTTTTTGTTTTGTTTTTGTTTTTCGAGACAGGGTTTCTCTGTATAGCCCTGGGTGTCCTGGAACTCACTTTGTAGACCAGGCTGGCCTCGAACTCAGAAATTCGCCTGCCTCTGCCTCCCGAATGCTGGGATTAAAGGCGTGCGCCACCACGCCCGGCTGTGTTTTGGTTTGGGTTTGGGTTTGGGTTTGGGTTTTTTTTTTAAGTCAACAAAGTGTTTTTTAATTTCTATGTGGGCGTTTCCCAGTTGCACGACCTTGAACTACAAAATTTCTCTATACTTCAGACACCACTACTATAAAAGGAGGATAATATTAGTCCAGCTTCCTCAGATGCTGTGAGGATAGCTCGGAGTAAGCTATGAGGAGCGCTGAACCCTTCAAGTAGTCAGCACTCAGCAAGTAGAAGCAGGTTCTGCAGTTGCCACAGTGAAATCCCTAAGGCGATGTTCTGCCACTGACCGGGCCTAGTCAGCCCCCCTCAATCCGTGGGAATCAAGGGTTCAGACAGATGGGCATGGAGTCGGCAAAAGTGAGGTGACAAACAGACACGACACAGGGAGTGGATCTGAACACAATTTGTCAAATTGAGCATCAGACTTTTTTTTTTCCAACTTTTATTAGATATTTTCTTCATTTACATTTCAAGTGTTATCCAGAAAGTTCCCTATACCCTCCCCCCTCCCGGCCCTGCTCCCCTACCCACCCGCTCCCACTTCTTGGCCCTGGCGTTCCCCTGTACTGGGGCATATAAAGTCTGCATGACCAAGGGGCCTCTCTTCCCAATGATGGCCAACTAGG
>LR752955.1:0-30983 GCA_902729485.2 Mus minutoides | reverse complement strand
TCAAGTACTATATTGAATAGGTAGGGAGAAAGTGGGCAGCCTTGTCTGGTCCCTGATTTTAGTGGGATTGCTTCCAGTTTCTCTCCATTTAGTTTGATGTTGGCCACTGGTTTGCTGTAAATTGCTTTTATCATGTTTAGGTAAGGGCCTTGAATTCCTGATCTTTCCAAGACCTTTATCATGAATGGGTGTTGGATTTCCGTATATTAAACCATCCCTGCATTCCTGGGATGAAGCCTACTTGGTCATGATGGATGATCGTTTTGATGTGTTCTTGGATTCGGTTGGCGAGAATTTTGTTGAGTATTTTTGCTTCGATATTCATAAGGGAAATTGGTCTGAAGTTCTCTATCTTTGTTGTGTCTTTATGTGGTTTAGGTATCAGAGTAATTGTGGCTTTATAGAATGAATTGGGTAGTGTACCTTCAGATTCTATTTTGTTGAATAGTTTGAGAAGAACTGGAACTAGGTCTTCTTTGAAGGTCTGATAGAACTCTGCACTAAACCCATCTGGTCCTGGGCTTTTTTTTGGTTGGGAGACTATTAATGACTGCTTCTATTTCTTTAGGAGATATAGGGCTGTTTAGTTCATTAATCTGATCCTGGTTTAACTTTGGAACTTGGTATCTGTCTAGAAAGTTATCCATTTCATCCAGATTTTCCAGTTTTTTTTTTAAATATAACCTTTTGTAGAAGGATCTGATGGTGTTTTGAATTTCCTCAGGATCTGTTGTTATGTCTCCCTTTTCATTTCTGATTTTGTAGCATCAGACTTTTTATACAGAAGAAAATAGGGAAGTTAGGTGACACACTGGCAAGATACAAAAAGGTTACTAGAGGTTACTGGATTCTTACACAAAACAGAGGAATGCAAACGCAGAATAACTGGGATAAAATTCAATGTTAACAACTGGGTTCAAAAACAATTCCACCTAATGTCAGCTTAAACTTAGAAGCCAGAAGCAAGGGCTTCGTGCCCTTGCCATAGTCCACCTTCCCCCTATGCCATTGTAAATACTTGTATGTGGGTGTAAATCAACTAGCTATAGTTCTAAATATCTACTCTGGTTCCTTCTCAGGTCACAAACTTCCTTCTTCCTAGATAGTGGTGAATTCCTGTGTAGGACAGTGACTTAGCTATATTTCTGGGCAATAGTGTGGAAGAACTAACAAGTAAAGTCGTCTGCCATACCTGGACGTAGAAGATTCTAAGTATATACTTTGCTAAGCTTTCCCTGAGATTTCTAACTCTTATGTAGTTCCTTGCCTGGGTAAGACTGGCTATATCCCTAGTAAACATTCTGCAGACCAGCCCTGTGCTACTCTGGCTCCGTTCTTTGTAATTCCTAATTAGTTTCCCTGTCTCTAGATTCCTACTGAATACAAGGATATACTAGGATGTTGGAACACTGGCGGAAGGCTTAGCTAGGTCAGAATTCAATCTTTAAAAGCACTATAATAAAATCCTACTAAATGAGAGCACCTGGATCTATACACCAGACTAATGCGGGGATATACGGTATGGAGAATGTTTTCCCAGGAGATGAGTTCCTTTTGAAACTCTGTGTCTTGTGAGCGCTTTCAAGTTTTTCAACTTTGTCAAGCAGCTTCATTGGGATGTGTGTAACAATGTTCCTTTCAGTTCTCACCTGTAATGCCAAAACTGCCCCGCCGGCCCCTCTCCTACCCCTCCCTCAGCTTCCGCTCTCCTTTTTATTCCCTTCTTTGAATAGTTTTCTCATTAACAGAATATGTGGGATATGTGTTCTCTAATCTAACCCACACTGCAAACTCCAAGGAAAAGTAAGCCGAGAGTTTAAACGGGATCAGAATCCAGATGCCCAGTCAGCGCCGACTCTGAAGAATTGTGCTTCCTTTTGGTTTTGTTTCACTTTTCTCTGTTTTTATACACTCTTCAAAAACTGTCTTTTTTCTCTTTTTTTCTTCACTTTATTTTTTTTAGTTCCTCTGTTAAGCTCACTCTCCCAATGCCTTTCCCACTATTCTCCCTTTTCCCCCTTATATTCTCTTGGACTTCCTTCCCCCTCATTTCTTTTACAGGACCTAGCACAGTCCAAGTCTAGTATTGTGCTGGCTGGTTTATGTCAGCTTGACATAAGCTAAAGAAATCTGAGAGGATGAGGAAACCTCAGTAAAAAGAATGTCTCCCTAAGATCAGACTGTAGGCAAGCCTACAGGGGCATTTTCTTAATTAGTGATCGATGGGGGAAGTACTTAGTCCTTTGCGGGTGGTGCCACCACTGAGCTGGTGCTCCTGGATTCTATAAGAGAGCAGGCTGAGCAAGCTCCACGAGGAGCAAGCCAGTACATAGCACCCCTCCATGGCCTCTGCATCAGTGCCTGCCTCCAGGTTCCTGTCTTGACTGAGTCCCTGTTCTGACTTCCTTCCATGATGAACAGTGATATGGAAGTCTAAGCCAAATAAACCCTTTCCTCCACAAATGGCTTTGGTCATGGTGTTTCATCACAGCAATAGTAACCCTAAGTATGACAAGTATGAATTCCCTGTTTGTGAATATCAATAGAGTCGCTGATCTCAGTGGCTTGCACCTATAATCTCAGCATGCAGAGGAGGCAGAGGCAGGAGGATTGTGCAAGTTTTTGACTAGCCTTAGCTATATAATGAGTGCCAGGCTACACTACATATCCTAGTTTGCTTTCTTTTGTGATAAAGACCATGACCAAAAGTTACACGGGAAGGAAAGGGTTCATGTACTTTCCATTTCCAGGTCACAATGCAGCCTCCAAGAAAGCCAAGGTAGGAGCTTGAGGCAGGGGTTAAAGCAGGGACCATGGAGGAACACTTCTTTCTTGCTTGACCACCTTGCTCTTTTATGCAAGCTAGGACTACCTACCTGCCCCGGGGTGGCACCATCCAAGTATGTTGGGCCTTCCCTCCTCAATCAGTAGCCAAGAAAATGTCCCCATTGATTTGCCTACAGTCCAAATTAATAAAGACATTTTCTTAATTGAGGTCCCCTCTTCTCATACGACCTCAGCTTGTACCAAGTTAGTAAAAACTAACCCGCACTCTGGGTTACACAGTGAAACTCTAGCTCATGACAGCACTAATAAGAACAAAACCAAATAGCAAATATTGATAGAAAGGGTTTAAAGCCATTTCCTTTGACAGTAAAGATCCCCAGATATCCACAAAAGCCTTCTTGCCATCTGGCTTTTTATGATTCTAGGAAAACAATCTTGACATTTAATTGGGACTCAGAAAAAGAAAATGTTAGCATTAGAAGGTTCCCCAGCTATGCGGCAGAACTACAGTAAGCTTGCTCTGATTCCTCCTCCTCTTTTCTGGCAGCTCTGTGAAGAAGCCATTTATATTCTGTTCACTTGCACAGGGTCACACAATTTGTCAGTGTCTCAGTGGGCTCAAGGTTAGTCTCATTCTAGGTCCAGGCTCCAAACCACTAAAGAGCTAAACTCTCTAATATTACCTCTCACATCTTGGTTTCATACTCAAAGGCCAGGCTTGCATTCCTTAGGCCATACGAATCCTTAACAGTAATAGATAGTCAATTTTTACAATGAATTGATGCCAATTTGGGATTAGTAAAGCCCTTAAAAGATTCCCCTGAGATAGCCTCTGGCCAATTACTCCAGAATCACTTCCCTAGAAAGAATCTTTATATCTACCATGGGACCTCATTCCTGTAGGTCACAAGCATTAGTAATTTTAATTATTAATGACAGGAAATTAAATGAAACAAGCTATGCTATACATACACGCACACATGAAGAAAGAGAGAGACAGAGACAGAGAGAGAAGAGAGAGAGACGTACTGTATCATTCAATACCACTGTTCTTTAGTAGGGATTTATACAAAATTTGCTGTATCTCAGAAGTGCTTATATACTGGGGTTTGGTGTGGGGGGGAAAGGAGGATTTGGGTCCCTATTCCCCTTTGTAAATAGTCTGCTTTATTTTTAAATTTTAATTGTATTTTATGTGTATAGGTGTTTTATCTGAATGTTACACCACCTGTGTGCCTGCTACTCATGCAAGCCAAAAGATGGCATCTGTTCCCCTGGGGCTGGAGTTGCAGACAGTTGTGAGTCACCACGTGGGTGCCAGGAATTGAACCCAGGTCCTCTGTAAGAGCAGCAGGTGCTCTTAATTGCTGAGCCATCTCTCCAACTTACAGTTCACTTAATTTTTGTGTTTGTTTAGTGCTAAGTTACATAAATTATACGTCCAATCTTTTTAAAATGTAAAGTTCTCTTTTAGCTGATGTACAACTTTGTCTGTCTGTCTGTCTGTCCCCTCTCTCTTTCTTTCTCTCTCTCTCTTTCTCTCTCTCCCTCACTCTCCTCCAAAGCCAGTTCTTCCACCCGCCTTTGCAGGCTCTTTCCTATTTCTACATACTTTTCCATGTATGCTAGCAATTTGTGTTTAGAACTACTTCATTTTTCCTTACAAAGGACAAGCATATAACCTGTCACCTTCGTTTACATTAAATCATTCCTTCTAATCTAAAACATATGGTGTGACCCATGAATTTCAAAATTAAACATTGAATTTAAAAGACAAGTTATATTCCCCCAACAAGATGTTATTTATCTTTTCAATAGATTTGTTTTTTCACATAATAGATGTTGATTACAGTAGGTTTTCCTTCCCTCTACTTCCTCCCCTCTCCCCTCCCTATTGAGATACACTTACTTTCTGTCTCTCATTAGAAAAGAACAAGCTTCTGAGAGACAATAATAAAATAGAACAAAATAAAATATAGTAAGAAAGAGCAAAAATTATCACACTGGAGTTAGACATGAAAAATCAACAGAGGGAAAAAGAGCCCAAGAGACGGCACAGTAATGTGAGACCCATTCGCCCTGGTGTCACTCGGGAATCCCATAAAAACACTAACCCAGAAGCCATAGTGTATTTGCAGAGGACCAGCTCACATGGGCCCTGGGTTTACTGCTTCAGTTTCTGCGAGTGCATATGAACTCTGCTCACGTTGATTTAGAGGGCCATGTTTTCTTGGTGTTTCCTCATTTGCAGGTTCCCTGAGTTCTGAAGGGAGGAATTTGATAGAGACATCCCACTTAGGGCTGCGTGTTCCAAAAGACCAATTTTTCAATAAACTATTCCAGTGTACTGGAAGGTCTTTTAATGGTGAAATACCCCTTATTTCCAGAAGGTGGCGATCTCCTAGGTGATTAAAATAGTGCTAACTGGAAGAGCATGTTGTAACCTTTGAGTTTAAAGCAGATAAGGCTGTTTATACCTCGAATCCATTTCCTGAGTAATTGGGGAAGGTAGTAAGTAGTCTTCTACATAGAATCTTCAAGCTTGACGATGGTTACTATGCTTCATTTTATTTATTATTTTAAAACTTTTATTATTTTTTCTTAAAGATAACATCTTAGGCTGTAGGCCAGGATGCCCTTAAACTCAAGATGTAGCCTGGGCTGACTTCAAACTCATAGCAATCTTCCTGCCTTATTTTTGAGTTCTGAGATTACAAGGGTAAGACACCACACCTAGAAGGCCCTGTTAATTTTTCATAGAAACCTCTTAAACTTTTGCTCTATTCAAAAACATACAGAAAGATTTTTAAAAACAAAAATAGTCCTCTACTCTATATTTCTCTTTTTTTCACTAAGCATACCATCATGGTATCTCCATTTCATTATATTTTTGCTAGTAATATATTTATACATAACTGTGCTGTCCTTAGTTATTAGCATTAATACTGGTACTAGAGAGAGAGAGAGAGAGAGAGAGAGAGAGAGAGAGAGGAGAAAGAAAGAGAACTGGATGAGGTAGTGGCTCATTTTGAAGAAGACAAAAATGAAACTAGTGCCAGAATCACAAGCATAGATTACAAAACTAGATTCAGAAGAATAGTTAAAATGCCAACTGAATTATCCTTTTCCTTGGGGTGTCACTTTGATTTTTGTTTGAGACCAGGCTTACTCTGTAGCCCCAACTGTTCTCAAGTTCACAGCACCCCTCAGCCTCTGAGAGAGTGGGACTACAGGGCATGAATCACAACACCAGCCTAGATTAGGTAAAGTGTGGGTAAAGACACTGGTGACCAACAGATAAATGTTAAAGACACTTAAAAACAGTGACAAAGGGTACTGTGGTGACTTGAATGAGAATCCCCTGCCCCCATAGGCTCGTATACCTAAATGTTCCCATCACCAGTTGGTGGGACTGTCTAGGAAACGATTAAGGGGTAGGGCCTTGTTAGACAAGCCATATCACTTTGAGGTCCCTAAAAGTTCTGTATCTCTCCTCCTCCTCCTCTTCTTTCTCCTCTTCTTCCTCCTCCTCCTCCTTCTCCTCATCTTCCTCTTCCTCCTCATCCTCTTTCTCCTCTTCCTCTTTCTTCTCTCCCTCTTCCTCCTCCTCCTCCTCCTCCTCTCAGTAGCTAAGATGTAGGCCTTCCTGTTGCCCCACTCTTCACCATAGTGGACATAGACTAGCCCTCTGAAACTGTAAGCAAGCCCTCAATTAAATGTTTTTGTTTATAAGTTGCCTTGGTCATGGTGTCTCTTCACGCCAATAGATCAGTAACTAACACACACCACGAGTATGGTGCTGGTAATGTTGCCAAAGGTTTGTAAAGCACATTTTAATTTAAGATTAGCTAGGTTTTGATCCTTGGCCCAATCCTGCAGCCCATTACAGTCATAGTTGTAAGCCTTGAGCTTGATCAGGGGTACCAAGATACTAGGTAGATATTTCAGATGCGATTTAATTTTGTAAAAGGTCAGTGAACCTCTAAAATAGACCTGCAATGTCTATAGCTATTTGACCAGAAGACCATTCAGAGAAGCCTCGAGAGCTTCTGCTATTGCTTAATGTCCTGTTTTTAAAAGACACATGTAGAAAGTCCCAGTGGAAGACTCTGCCTAGATGCCACTAGTGAATTGAGAGGCAGAAGGTCTATCCCTAGCAGCAGATGTTGTGAATGCCTTGTCCCCAGTACACTTTCCAAGGAGTTACCCAAGCTCCAGGATTTTCCCACGTCCGGTTGGAGGAGCTGTATCAGTTATTTCACTGAATGCTGCAATCAAATACCTGACTAAAACCATAAAAGGAAGAAAGGCTTCATCTGGGCCTACAGCGCAAGGGTCCTGTCCATCACAGCAAAAGTTAGAGCAGCAGCTGGACTCCGCGTCTGCAGTGAGGAAGCAGAGAGAGATGAGTAGTGTCGGTCTGCTCACTTTCTCTTCCACATGCACTCCGAGATCCCAGCCCACCGAATAGCACCATCTTAACAATGGATGGTCCCACCTTAATTAACAAAGTCTACGAAATACCTCACAGACACGCCCAGAGGTATCATGGCAATTCTCATCAAGTCAACAATCACGATTAACCCACACAGTCCCTGTGTGGTGACTTCAGTGAGAAATGTCCCTCACGAGCTCATATATTGGACACTAGGTCACCAGATGCTGATGCTGTTTGGGAAAGTTATGGAACCTTTAGGAATGCAACCATTCTAGAGGAAGATAGTATTGTGGGCGGGCTTTCAGGGCTTACAGCCTCACTCTACTTCCTGTCCTCCCTCTCTGTCTCCTTCCTGTGTGTGGACGAAAATGTCATCAGCTGGCCTCCTTCCCCCAGCCACCACACCACGCCCTCTGCCATTATGAATACTCCCTCTGGAACCACAGACTAAAATACATTCCAGCTTCTCGCCTTTGTGTTTTCTTGCAGCAACAGAAAAGTGACCACTGCAGTCCCTTGGAGATGGGCATTGCTCATGTTTGAGAATAACTCCTTGAGAATGACTGGATCCTCACCCCCAAAAGAGCTCCTACCCTGCCTTCCAGTTGTTAGGCCTGTGTTGGGTACAGGGATCCCTTCAGAGATAGTGGGTGGTTCGTTGTGTTATACCTCCAGAATTCCTTATGAGATCAGGTCGGAGCTGAGTTTCCCTTCTGTCCACATCTTTTCCTTACCCTCCTTCACTTCCTTTTTTCCAATTCTTTCCAGAGAACTTCCCTTGATATACTGCATCGAGTTCCCTATCCCAAATTCTGCTTCTAGGAAATCTGACCTATGACCAAGTATTGGAAAGCCTCTTAGCATTCGCCACATTCACACGAAACTGCTAGGAAACAAATATCTTCAGTGTTGCCCGAGAATACCTGATTCAAACAGTTCTGATAGCTCTTTATCCTTCATTTAAGTAATCTTCTTCCTGACGCAGAGTGAGCATGACTCCACGCCAAAAAAAAAAAAAAAAAAATTTAAATGTGCCACTTCGAAAAATTTAGAGAAATTGAAATTTAACCCAAATATTTGAAAAACCATTTGGCCGGATCTATCAAATCTAAACATATATTCAACTTAGCACCGTGCAATTCTCTCTGACACATAATAGAAATGAGTGGCATCATGGTGTTAATTGTCAACTTGACAGGATCTAGAATTGCCTGAGAGATGGGCCTCTGGTCACACAGGGGAGGGGGTAGTGGTAGTGTCATCTTAATTACATTAATTGAGTTTGACCAAAGGACCCAGGCATTCCTGGCTAGCACTGTTCCCTGGCTGAGACCTTGACCTGTGTAAATGGCCAAAGAGAGTTGAGTAGAACATTCATCCCTGTTTCCTGATTGTAGCTGAAATATGACCAACTGTTTCAAGATCCTACTACCTTGACTCCCCCATCATGATGGGCCGTACCATTGAACTGTGAGTTGCAGTAAACCCTTCTTCCTCCCATGAGTTGCTTCAGCCACAGTTTCATCACAGGGTGGAGGATGAGGAATGGGGGTATAGAGGGTGGGAACAAAGGGCAGCTCTTCATAAAGATACATGTGAAAGAATGTTTATTGATTATTTATAATAGCCCAATTAGAATGACAACAATTTAAATGACTACCAAGAATAACAGAAGACTGGGCTGGAGAGATGGCTCAGTGATTAAGAGCACTGACTGTGGTAGGATCAGAGGTGAGGAAGACACAACATCTGTCCCAACACTGGGAGTAACTGGGACCAGTGGGACCCAGGTACCCAGGAACACCACCAGACCAGTGACATGGGTTTCCTTCCGGTCTATCTGAGCCAGTACCCTGAGCACAAACTCTGCAGCCAGTCCCACAACATACTGAGGAAACTCCATTTCCAGGGGCTCTAACATGCCTAGGATCATAGGATCCCAGGATTCCAGGATCTTGGTCATACCAGGATCTCAGGGTCCTAGAGGCAGCTTGACTTCCAGGAGCTCTGACACACCCAGGATCTCAGGATCACAGCATCCCAGAATCACAGGATCACAGAGACAGCTTGACTCTGAGGAGTTCTGATACAACCAGGATCACAGGAAAGACAGGCTCCAGTCATATATAACCAGGGCAGGTAGCACTAGAGATAACCAGATGGCGGGAGGCAAGCGTAAGAATATAAGCAACAGAAACCAAGGTTACTTGGCATCATCAGAACCCAATTCTTCCAACATAGCAAGTCCTGGATACACCATCAACCAGAAAAGCAAGATTCAGATCTAAAATCACTTCTCATGATGATGGTAGAAGACTTTAAGAAGGACATAAATAACTAGAAGCCCTTAAAGAGGAAACACAAAATTTCCTTATAGAATTATAGGAAAACACAAACAAACAGGCAAAGGAAATGAACAAAACCATCCAGGATCTAAAAATGGACATAGAAACAATAAAGAAATCACAAAGGGAGACAACTCTGAAGTTAGAAAACCTAGGAAAGAGGTCAGAAGTCATAGATGCAAGCATCACCAACAGAATAAAAGAGAAGAGAGAATCTCAGGTGCAGAAGATACCATAAAAAACATTGACATACCAGTCAAATAAACATAAAAAGCAAAAAGCTCCTAACCCAAAACATCCAGGAAATCCAGGACACAACGAGAAGACCAAACCTAACGAAAATAGGTATAGAAGAGAGTTTCCTAACTTAAAGGGCCAGTAAATAGCTTCAACAAAAATATAGAAGAAAACTTCCCTAACCTAAAGAAAGAGAAGTCCATGAACATACAAGAAGCCTACAGAACTCCAAATAGACTGGACCAGATAAGAAATTCCTCCTATCACATAATAAGCAACACACCAAATGCACTAAACAAAGAAAGGATTTTAAAAGTGGTAAAGGAAATAGGTCTAGGAAAGGCAAGCCTTTCAGAATTACACCAGACTTCTCACCAGAGACTATGAAAGCCAGAAGATCCTGGGCAAATGTCATACAGACCCTAAAAGAATACAAATGCCAGCCCAGGCTATTATACCCAGCAAAACTCTAAATTACCATAGATGGAGAAACCAAGATATTTCATGACAAAACCAAATTTGCACAATATCCTTCCACAAATCCAGCCCTACAAAGGATGATAGATGGAAAACACCAACACAAGGAGCAAAACTACTCCCTAGAAAAAGCAAGAAAGTAATCTTTCAACAAGCCCACACAAACATAATTCCACCTCTAACAACAAAAATAACAGGAAGAAACAATCACTTTTCCTTGATATCTCTTAATATGAAAATTAATATTACCAACATATCCTAATCAATTGAAATTCAAAAATATGAGGAATTAGAAATTTGTTGGCTGTCATCCAGTGATTTCCCTAATTTGGTAATTGAAGAAATAGGTTCAATATTGTACAATCCATATGCACTTTCTGCTTGTCTATACATGACAATGTCTTGCTGTGTGCCACATAATGGTCTTGAAATCATGCTTCTCCTATCTCAGCTTCCCTATTAGTGAATTGTTTATTTGATGTTTTTACACTATACTATGGTCTTTAGGACAGTTTACATATTTTAGAATTATTTATACAGCCAAAAGAAATGTAGACAATTAATTTGGGTTGTAGCAACAAAGAGAGAGACTGAATGCCTTGCTTGATATTTATAATTATTATATCAATTTTGAAGAAGAGGACCTTATAAGTTACTCATTTTCTGAGATGAATGTTTTTTTCTGGTTCATCACAGCCAATGAACCAGAATCTTACCCTCACCTAATATCTGTGCCACCTTCCAAGCGGAACCATTGTTCATTGAAACAGTTGATGAATGACCTCATGGATAGACAATCTCAATACATACACCATTTCTTAAATGAATGTAACCTGTTCTCTGTGGGCTAAAAATGAAGACAATAACTCAAATCAAATAGCTTTGACCATAGCAGGAAATCTGTATCCAAATAATCATGCCTACAATTCATTCCTTGGTGCAGCAGAACTGTCAACTCTTAGCTTAGCTACTATGGAGGTAAAATCCTTTGGTGATGTGAAGGACATTGAAGTAAAGCCTTATTACAACTAGCTCCAATGTCTAAAAATTGTTCCTATTTTGGGTTGTATCACAGTAAGAACCAAGATTTTCAGCTCTACTAAAAACAATACAAACAAACAAACAAACAAAAAGACTTTTTTTTTTTACAAAAAGACTTTTTCTATTTATGTTCATTTAATAACGTGTCCATCACTTTTAAGATTGGTATAATATACATATATAGTGTTGAATATAATAAATAAATAAATAAATAAATAAATTTTAAAAATGAAAAAAAGCACTGACTGCTCTTCCAGAGGTCCTGAGTTCAATTCCCAGCAACCACATGATGCTCATAACCATCTGTAATGGGGAACCAATGCTCTCTTCTGGTGTTTGAAAACAGTGACATTAAATAAATAAATAAATAAATAAACAAATAAAAGAATAACAGAAGACTAGAAAGATGGCCCAGTTGGCAAAGCATTTAGTACAGTATAATGACCTGAGTTTTGATCCCAGCACCATGTGTGTGTGAAAAACAACAAACAAACAAAGAAACAAACAAACAAAAACAGCTGGATGTGGTAGCATGTGCTCACCTATAACCCCTGTGGGAAGGAGGGAAGGCAGGTAGGTAGAAATAAATGTACCTCCAGAGCCTGCTGGCCAGCCAGTCTGGTAAGATGCAGGTTTGGTGAGAGATCAACTAAAAATGTTTTCCCACAGTTGGTTGTGGGGCAATGGACTGTGCCAGGAACTTCACCTGCTTCTGATCAGGCCCCTGTCACACCAGCACAACCCCAGAAACAGAGGAAGAAAAGACCATTACTGTCCAACAGGCCTCATGGTTTCAGGTGGAGTCAAACTCTGAGCTACGTCTCAGTGGAATCTCCCAAATTAACTTTACAGCCTCCTTCTCCCCTCCTTAGAGGGTGGGCGTGGGGGGAGGCAGAGGGACTTAAAGCCATGAGCTTGCATGTATTTCCAGAGCCCATTGCCAGGGTTCACTGGCTCTCCCTGAGTATGTTTCGATTCGTGCAGCAAGCACGAAACAAAACCAGTCTTGTGGGAAACAACGAAACAACTAAGGAGAAGAAAAATTGTCCCCCCTGCAATCTGGAGCTATTTCTGTTGATTACATGGATTGTAAGCTCATCTCAGGCACTGCTCTATAAAGTTAAAATAGTGTAGCAGGCTGGTTTGGTATTGCTTTTCCAGAAGAGTCCACATGAGTCACCTTTTTTTCCAGACTAAAGACAAATCCTTTGAGTAAGAGGCCCTGGTGAGGCAAATGCAGGTAGTAGCAATTACCCTACAGCCAACTACACAGTGTCCAAACAGTTCTGGGGCCATCTCGTTTGCTCTTTGCTCTCTTTTCCACTGATTTTTTTCCATATTACTCTGTAAATGCTCATGTGTGTTCAGGTGCACATGTGTGCACATGTGAATGGAAGCCAAGAGGCAATCTTGGATGTCCTTCCTTAGGAACTATCTGCTTTGTTAGTTGGTTTTATTTGTTTTGTTTTTTGTTTGTTTTTGGAGACAGAGTTTCTTCGGGTGACCCTGGCTATCCTAGAAATTACTCTGTAGACCAGGCTGGCTTTAAATTCAGAGATCTGCCTACCTCTGCCTCCCCGGTGCTGGGATTAAAGGTGTGGGCCACCACCACCACCACCCAGCCCATCTGCATTGTTTTTAGACAGGGTCTCTCACTGGCCTGGAACTCTCCAAGTAAGCCAGGCTGGCTGGCCATCAAGCTCCAGGAACTCCACCTGTCTCTGAGTCCCCAGCAATGGGATTGCAACCCCACGCTCCCCACTGGACATTTTCCTGTGGGTTCTGGGCATTGAGTCAGGTTCTCATGTGCAAGACAAATGCTTTCTCAATAGGTTTATCTCCTGGCTCTACCTGTGCTCCGTTTCTTTAAGATCATTTCTGTATTAAATAGTTTTATAATAATCAATTTTTTAAAAATGTAATTCCTAGTTATTTAGGTATGTTATTCCTTCAGAAGACACACAAAGAGAGGGAAAAAAGCTGGGCAGTGGTGGTGCACAACCATCCGTAATGAGATCAGATGCCCTTTTCTGGTGTGTCTGAAGACAGCTACAGTGTACTTTCATATAATAAATAAATCTTTTAAAAGAAGGAAAGAATGAGAGAATGAGAGAATGAGAGAAAGAAAGAAAGAAAGAAAGAAAGAAAGAAAGAAAGAAAGAAAGAAAGAAAGAAAGAAAGAAACCAAACCTGGACTGTATGTCTTCCTTGTGTCCAAGTCTCCATTCAACAAAGGAGTACCTAAATGGACATTGTAGAACCAGCTGACCACACTGCCACAGCTTATGGAATGGGTCATGTTTCTACTTCAGGAAACAATGCCAGGAATTTTCTCTTTTCTTCCTGCAGCCAATGGAACAATACTAGTATAATTAAGTCTGGAGCTATTTCAGTTGATTACACAGATTGTAAGCTCATTTCAGGCACTTCTCTATAAAATTAAAGTAGTGTAACAGGCTGGTTTTACATTGCTTTTCCAGAAGAGTCCACATGAGTCACCTTCTATTTTTCCAGAATAAACACAGTATAAATTAAGTAGTATAAATTAAGTCAATAATAATAACTGGTGTATGTGGGTCGCTTATTGATTTGAGAGGTGTTTCTCTAACAGATTAGCAAGCAGTATCTTTGTTTCAACACACATACCGGTTGAAGGTGAAAAGCACACTTGTGCCACCACCACTAACTACCATCATGGGAAGAGAAATCCAGGATGCAGAGGATTGAGAGACTGCTCCAAGTCACACCATGTCACACACCGGTAATGTGACCAGGATAGGAATCCCAGGCTTACTTTATGCACTAGTTAATCTTCATTTGTTAACTTGACTAGCTTAAGAATAACCTAAAATCTCATCCTCTTTATTCAGTTGCAGATCCCAATCCACGAGGTGGTAGATCTTCTTTCCCAGTTAAACCTCTCTGGAAACACCCAGAAGTGTGTCTCCTAGGTGATTCCAAACCCAGCCAAATTACCAATAAAGACTGATCATCCACCACTTGGAACTAGAACTCTCAATAAGCATACCTTGGTGGTTTCCTTCCATAATGCATCCAAGTTGGCTGCCTATAGCCAACTACAGTACAAGAGGAACACTTCTGAAACACAGCCGGACATGGTGGTGCACACCTTTAATCCCAGCACTCAGGAGGCAGAGGCAGGCGGATTTCTGAGTTGGAGACCAGCCTGGTCTACAAAGTGAGTTACAGGACAGCCAGGGCTATACAGAGAAACCCTGCCTCAAAAAAAACAAAACAAAAAGCAAGCAAGCAAACAAGCAAACAAAACCCCAAAACAAAAAGACTCGTGCTTCCAAACCTGTCTCTTGCATCATGTACTCGAAAGAAAACAGCCATTGTGTAAGAAATCCAACTACTCTAACAACCCAACCTAGACCGTGAATTGGCTTTCCTGCCCCTCTGCTACTCAACCACTTTAGCCCAGAAACCATTCACACAATTGAGGAAGCTTCTTTACCCATTCAAGGCCCAGCAATGCCACGTGGAGAATCACCAGGGATTATCTAGGTGACAGAAACAAGTCTCCAAAATAAAATCCACCTCATCGTCTGAACTGCCCCAACCAAGACCCCAGTTAGATCACAGAGAAGCCACTGTGCCTGCCCCTCATCCCTAACCTGCAAAATGGTGAGGATTTTTTAAGTCAGTAAGTTTGGGAGAGTACAACGCCAAGGAAGAGTGTAGAATGGAGAAATTCTTAAGCATTGGAACAGTTAGAGAGGTCTTGTTTGTGATAAAGAAGTCTAGGAGCTGAACAAAGGCTAAGGAAGGTCATGGATAGTGAGGTGAATCCACCCCATCAGCTTATCTGACATGAAGACCACAGGAACTGAGGTCACTGGATTGGAATCTGGCACAAATGGTTGATGGTGGTGAATGCCAAAAGAGAAGAAACCCGCCACTGAACAAGACTGTGACAGCATCCAGCACAACTCACTGGTCTCCTACCAGACAAGGAAACTAAAAGGCTAGAGAATGTCCATGGCTGTGCAGGGATACAAAGCTGGCTAATGAAGCCATAAATCCTAAAGCCATAACACCCCGCCCCCCACGTAGCACCTCTCCTCTGGGAGCCCACGATTGTTTATAGAAACAAGACCAGTGTTCTGTGTGTAAATGTAGGTAGGCTTTCTGCCCTGGCGTCAGAAACACTATGCATCATCATCTAGCCGACGATCTCTTATGCAGACACAACACTGGTTCGAGACAGGGCTCTAATTTTCTGTTGTAAATCTCTTGCCAACCTTTCTGAATTCACCCTCTTCATAGTAACTAGAGCCAAGAGAACGTTAAAGAGCAAGACCTTAAAACCTTTTAGTGTCTGAACTTTCACCAAAAACTCCATTAAGTTTTCAAAATAAAGTTTTATTGGGGTATAACTTCATATTTTGTAGCATTTTCTCTAAATAGACTACTTGGGGATTTTTGGTTTCAAGTTATTCAATTGTCAGTATAATCCAGAACACCACATCACCCCAACAAAATCTCTCTTTCCACTTGGATGTAAAATTTGCCCATCCCAAGCTACATACAGCCTGTTGATCTCATTTCTGGCATTTTAAATTTGCATTTTTTCTAGACATCCCACACGAAGTCGATCATACAGCATGCTACATTCTGAGGGTAGCTTCTTTCGCATAGCTCAGTGTTTAAGGTTCATTCATGTAATTACATGCACTGTCCTCTTTTATTCATGAGCAGCTATCTTCTACCTGGATAATCCAGNTCGCATCTCTGTTCCCCAATTAAAACACATTTGCCTCATTTCTAGCTTCTGGCTCTTGAAAGCAAGACAGTTTTCATTAATTTTTTAAAGTGCTGAGAATTGCTAGGAAATGTCACAGGAAAACAGAGAAACCCTGTCTCAAACAAAACAAAACAAAACAAAAACAACACTAACATTTTCCACTTCTTTTTCAAACATCTATGCTTATAATAAGACCAAATCATACATACAGATTGCTAGGTTATTTTAAGTAATATTATATGGAAAACCTGGTTTAATAGTAATATTTTATTAAACTCATATATATATATATATATATATATATATATATATATATATATATATATATATATATATATATATATATATATATATATATATATATATATATATATATATATATATATATATATATATATATATATATATATATATATATATATATATATATATATATATATATATATATATATATATATATATATATATATATATATTACCATCTTCCTATTAGTAGACATTCAGCTGAGCTGTTATAAAAACATTGACTATTTCTATGTCACAAAAGCCATCTCCAGACTAAAATCATGAAACAAATTATTTCTGCAGTCATTCAATTATTTAATTATTTTATGTAAGTTTCATTAATATTCAACTTTCAACTTTAAAATCTTTTCCTTTGGTTTTGTGTGTATGTGTACTACGTGTGTGTGTGTGTGTGTGTGTGTGTGTGTGTGTGTGTGTGTGTGTATACCACGTGCATGCAGTATCTGAGGAGGCCAGAAAAACGTATTGGATGCCCTGGAAATGGAGTTTAAAATGGTTGTGATCCACCATGTGGATCACAAGATTTCCATGTGGGCTGGAAATGGAGCCCAAGTCCTCCGGAGAAGCAGCCCAAGCTCTTCATTTCTGACACAGCTCACCAGCCCTCTTAATATTTAACTTTGAAGATTTATTTATTTGTATGTGTATGCATGTATGTGCATGTGCGTGTGCATGCATTCCTATACCTCTTCCATTATTCCCAATCTGGCCCTTTCAAGCAGGGCCTTCCCTTGAATGAAGAGCTCCTGTTTTCTGGGCCAGGCTGGCACCCAGCAATCCCCAGAAACCCATTTGTCTCTGCCTCCTCAGGGCTGGAGCTACAGGAACATACGGGACTCCTGGGTTTGTTATGTGAGTGTTGGGATCCGAACTCTGCACCTTATGATTCTGTGACGAGCAGTATTAACTGCGGACTATCACTTCTCTACTCTCAATAATAAACTTTTTATTCCATCACACACCAACTTGGTTTGGTTTGGTTGGAAGTTACGCACTGAGGGATAAGTACCCTATCACTGGGCTACAACCCCAGGCCAATGAGTGTACTTTGACATACTATATCCCCAAAGGTATCCTACCACACTGACTTGAAAAGCATCTTTCGCTGGGCGTGGTGGCGCACACCTTTAATCCCAGCACTCGGGAGGCAGAGGCAGGTGGATTTCTGAGTTCGAGGCCAGCCTGGTCTACAAAGTGAGTTTCAGGACAGCCAGGGCTAAACAGAGAAACCCTGTCTCGAAAACCAAAAAAAAAAAAAAAAGAAAAAAAAAAAGAAAAAAGAAAAGAAAAGAAAAGAAAAGAAAAGCATCTTTCTTCACAGCACAGAATAATACTGAGCAAGAAATTTCCCTGAATATTTTTATGTTCTGTTTCATCCATTCACTGTTGTGTGCTGACACCATCCTGATTTAATGACTGCAGCTGAAGGATGTGTTGACTCGTCCCCATTAGCCATCCTCCGTCAACATCCTCACTCCACACAGTCCAGTCCCCAAAACATCCCAGCATGTTTAATTCTAGTCATGTGTATGTTTTGGAAGTTGTGGGCAGAATCCATGCATTTTAATAGTAAAATCACATCCCGTTTTTACCCACAGAACGTGGCTACAGCAACCCTCTGGTGGCCTATTTGTCAGACACATGATAAAAGTCCCCTCTCTTCCCTCTTTCCCCATTACCTCCTTGTTCCTAATCTGACTGCCACATTCTAGTCAGACCACTACATGGTCAGGTGAAGGTGAACTGTGAGGCGATATGTTCTAAAACTAAGATGGACTTTAAAATCACAGCGTACCCTAAAGGTATCGTTAAAATGTATAGTAGATGCTGATGTCATTTAGATCCTAAAAGATCCCCCAAAGGCACACATATGAAGAACTTGATATTGTAATTCTGTGCGACTGCTACCAATAGGTACTGACGCTTTTCAATGGTTTGGGCCTGGTGGGAGGAAAGTTAGTAGGTGGGAGCATTCCCCCAGAATGACTGCAGCACCCCAATCCCTTCCTCTTTGAGTTTCAGCCACTATAAAGCTACCACCACCAGGAACTCTCACCATGTCTGGGTCACAACAAGCCCCAAAGCGAGGGAGTACAAGCTGGGAGCCCCAAACCCTCTGCATCGCTTCTTCTGCAGAGTCCCTGGTTTAGAGCAGCACAAGGTGTCCTTTTACACCAAAATCAGACATCTGCAAAGAGTGTCAGTGGACCAATGCAAAAGCATTATCATAGCTGAGTTCTAAAGGCTCCAGGAGAGGCTCCATGCCCTTGTCCTTCCCTCACTCCCAACCTCCCTCCTTCTTTACTATCCTCTCTCCCTTCTTCCCTTCTTTTCTTTCTCTTTCTTTCTTTCTTTCTTTCTTTCTTTCTTTCTTTCTTTCTTTCTTTCTTTCTTTCTTTCTTTCTTTCTTCCTTCCTTCCTTCCTTCCTTCCTTCCTTCCTTCTTTCTTTCTTTCTTTCTTTCTTTCTTTCTTTCTTTCTTTCTTTCTTTCTTTCACTGTTGTTGTTTGAGATAACATCTCACCATTGCCTAGTCTGGACCTTGATATGGAGACCAAACTGGCTTTGAACTCATAGAAATCCACCTGCTTCCACATCCCAAGTGTTGGGAGGAAAGTTATGCACCACCACGACCAGCTTCCTCTCACTCTTACTACTTGACTTGAATCATTCCAACCTCTTGCTTCAGCCCTTTTCTCCATCTTCCTCTGAGAAAATGTATGTACACACCTGTATTTACATGGTGTTGGCAATAGAATTTAAGCCCTTATATATTTGTGATATGCACTTTTCTGACTGAGCTATCTCCCTTGCCCAAGGTTTCTACCTTTATGCTCTGTTTTTTGTTTGCTTGGTTTTTTTTTGTAGAGATATGTCTAGATATAGATTTCTTTTTACAGATCATACTTTTTAAATCAGTGATTTGTTTTCAAGCGCTCAGTCTTTCCATCTGAAACACTAATTGGAAAGGTAAATTCGTAGATAGCATATACATGTGCATATCATGTGTATAATCAACATTTTAGATCTTTTAGTGTTGCTTTCCTTGTCCTGAACTTTTTGTGATGATTAATTTTGGTGGCCAATGCCTTAGTTAGGGTTTACTGCTGTTAAGAGACACCATGACCAAGGCAAGTCTTCTAAAGGACAACATTTAATTGGGGCTGGCTTACAGTTTCAAAAGTTCAGTCTATTATCATCAAGGTGGGAGTATGGCAGCATCTAGGCAGGCATGGTGCAGGAGGAGCTGAGAGTTCTATATCTTCATCTGAAGGCTGAATACTGACTTCCAGGCAGCTAAGATGTTATGCCTCCTCCCCAATTTTCTGATTCCTTTTGATAATCTCTAAATCAGTATCAGCTTCCATAACATATTATTTTAATTATGTCTACACTGTGTGTATGTATGTATGTATGTTCATATGCATATGTCTGAAGTCAGACATATGTGTATGCATGGGGAGACCAGAGGTCAACATTGTATGTCTTTTTCTATTGCTCTGCACATTAGGTTTTTTTTTTTTTTTTTTTTTTTTTTTTTTTTTTTTTTTTTTTTTTTTTTTTTTTTTTTTTTTTTTTTTTTTTTTTTTTTTTTTTTTTTTTTTTTTTTTTTTTTGGTTTTTTTTGGTTTTTTTCGAGACAGGGTTTCTCTGTACAGCCCTGGGTGTCCTGGAACTCACTTTGTAGACCAGGCTGGCCTCGAACTCAGAAATCCGCCTGCCTCTGCCTCCGGAGTGCTGGGATTAAAGGTGTGCGCCACCACGCCCGGCCCATGCACATTAGTTTTTGAGACATGGCCAAGACTGGCTGACCAGTGAGGCACACAGACCCTCCTGTGTCTGCCTCTCCATTGCACCACCACATCCAGCTTTTTCAATGGGCACTGGGAACTGAACTCAGGACCTTGTACTTTCACAGCAAGCCCTTTCCTGACTAAGCCATCTCCTAAGACTCTCATGTCCTTATTACTATTGCTTATACATATCTTAGATCCCACAATGGCCATTGCTGTCCCTACCCAGTGCTACCCAAGCATTCTCTGCAGCTTGCTCTTGATTTTTTGCTTATCATGGCTTTCTCCCTCCCGTGTTTTCTGGTTTGGGGGTATAAAATCAAGTTCTTTGAATTTTATCTGTGTAATTCTTAGCAGGCTGGTGCATTTGTTGACTAGGGCATTCACAGCAAATTACATCTGGGTGACTGTAGCAATGGACATTTATTCTCTCCAAGTTTGGGAAGGCAAGATGCTGAAGTCAATGTCAGTAGGGACATGCTTGCTCTGCAGACCTTTGGGAAACATCCTCCTTACTTCTTCCAGTTTCTGGTTCTTGTGGCATCATTAAAATTGTGACCCTGCGAGTCAAATCTGTTTCCATCTCCATGTGGCTTTCTTTCATGTATGTGTGTCTCTCAGAGCCAGTTCACTTTCTTCCTCTCAATATACTTTTTGTGTTCCTAAGGATCAAACACAGGATCTTGAACATCTTTTGAACACTAGATAAGAGCCAACCGCTGAGCTACACTTCCCAGTTCTCCTCTCCCCATCTTATGTGGGTAAGACACCAGTCATTGGCTTTAGGCCTTATTCCAAATTCAGAATGATTTCACCTCAGGATCCCTAATTAGCAATATCTATCTAGTTACACTTGAAAAAGAAAAGATCTGTTTTCAAATCAGGTGAATGTTCCAATGTTTAAGGAGACATGGATTTTAAACAGACACTGTTCAACTCCTTATACCTAGAATTAAATTTTACTTGGTCAATGAAAATTAGTTCTTGCTTTTTAGAAACCAGAGGAACTGCCTATTCAGAACTATTTTGATCTGAAATGTCTACCTGAAACTTTTTTCCCACAGAAGATCAACTCACTCGATGGTTATTGGGGATTCCCAGCTCCCAGCTGCCTTCCCCCTCCTCTGGGGACCACACAGTTGGCAGCTTCTATGAGGTGGACACTCTTTGAGGGATTGTATCTTAATTAAGTGTTCTAAGAGTTACCTCATGCCTTGGGAGCTCAGCTGTGTAATTGTCACAGACACGTTAGGCTTCAGCACTGAAGAAGCCTTTGGAGTTTTAGCTTCCTGGGTTTGGGGCATCAGTGACTTTGCTCAATCCCACCAGCTCAGTCATGCATATCAAAAGGAGTTTATGCACCATTGTGAGACACCAAACACAATTTGAACAAACAAGAGACACGTCATTGTCCTGGGTAACTCATCATAATAAAAAACGTTAACTCTTCATAAGTCAACCTTAGAAGCAGCCTCAATGGCAATACATCCTTTGAAAATTTGCAATGAGGGGAACCAGTTCTAAGTTCACATGGAAAAATAAATAGAAAGGTCTCAATGTCATCAGACTCACCCTGCTGGGAGTGTAAACACACTACATGCAGATGTTAGGAAAACACCTTTTCACTCATACACAGGAGACACATAAACAGAATGGGATAGAAACCCTGGGAATATTCTGAAACACACACAGGAGTCCTAGAATATGACAAGGTAATATCTCAAACCCATGTGGGAAAGACAGAATGGACGGTGTCTGTGTGGGAACAACAGAAAGATTTGGCATCACTACAGTGAGATGCCTGAGATAATTGCCTTATAAAGTGAAAGGGTTGACAGGCGTGGTGGCTCAGGCTGACAATTCCAGTACTCAAAACAGAAGGAAAAAAGAGGCTTATAAGTTCAAAGCCAGCCTCTATTACATACCACGATGCCCTCTCAAAACACACACAAAGATAACTTTTAAATGTCTATTAAGTTTGAATTTCCAACTGGAATTGTTGGGCCAGTGGCCATAGTGGCAAAAGTTTTCTATGAAAACGTTAGAAATTCAGGGTTCCAAGCTGCGCTCAGATGTACTGCCTTACAATCTCTGTGCGTATGTGCGTGTGTGCATGTGTGCGTGCGTGCGTGCGTGTGTGTGTGTGTGTGTGTGTGTGTGTGTGTGTGTGTGTTCCAACGGGTGTATATGTATATGCATGTGCAGACACAGTTAAACCTAGGGTATCATTCATTAGGAGTTATCCACCTTGTTTTAGAAGACAGGGTTTCTGTTGGTCTGGGCCTCACCAAGTAGACTAGATTGGCTGGAGAGTGAGTGCAGGGATCAGCCTGTCTCCACCTCTCCAGTGTTTGGATAATGGGATCATCTCATTGCTCCTGTGCATGTCGTCATCTCCCACATTCCAAGCTTTCCATCACTGTCTACTGCTTCTGCTGTAAATCCTATATGTTTGGACATCAGCGTAATGACATGTGTCCACTTTGCCACGGTGGCTCCTGTCTGCTTTATTACTAGTGGCATGCAGCAGATTCCAGTCCCCTAAGAATCCTCAGTGGACTGCTTAACCACAGTGCTCTGTCCTTACTCTGTCTACATGGATTTATCTTTTCAGCAGTGTGTCATACAAGAGAAAACTTTTCAGAAAATTTTCAGACTTAGTATGAGTGCAAGGCTCCCAAACAGCTTTAATTTGTGGATTCATCATTCATTCCTTCTTTGTCAGTAATATCACATTGTCTTTATGTTTTATTATTTATTCATTAATCCACCTACTGAAGACAGTATTGGTTACTTCCAGCTTGGGGACAAAAATGGATAAAAGTCTCTATAAGTGTCCACATGTATATTTTTGTGACTTATTTAGGTAACTATTTGAGGGTGTTGTCTTAATTACTATTCTATTGTTGTGGAGAGACCCCGTGACCAAGGCACCTTTTAAAAGGGAGGAAGCCTGCTTACAGTTTCAGAGGATTAGTCCATGATCATCATGGCAGGGGCATGGTGGCAGGCAGGCATGGGGCTGGAGCGATCTCTGAGTGCTCGTCGGCAGCAGAGCAAGGGTGAGACTAGGCCTGGGCTTGCCATGCCTCCTATCCTTCCTACAGTGTGCCGCAACTGGGAACCAAGCATTTAAATATGAGCCTATGGGCGCCTTTCTTACTCATACCACCACAGATGTTGTTTTTAATTGTGTCATAAGCCTTCATTCACATTTCTAAGTAACTGTAAGGCTGTCTTTCAAAGGACCTGTTGGGGATATGTGCTGCTCCATAGGCTCAGCATCTGGTGGTGTTAGTGTCGTGGTCTCCAGGCACACCAACAGGAGCATGGCACTTTCTTGTTTTGATGTGAAATTCCCTAACAGTACTTGATGTCCTTTTCAAATTTTATCTATTTGTTTGTTTGTTTGTTTTTTTGTTGCATGTATGTTTGTGTAAAAGTGTCAGGACTCTTGGAACTGGAATTACAAGCAGTTGTGACCTACTATCTGGATGCTTGGAATTGAACCTGGGTCCTCTGGAAGTATTCTTTACCTCTGAACCATCTAATCAGCCCCACCAAATACCTTTTTTATGTGCCATTGGACTTCGGTCGGTCTTTGCTGTTGAGGTTTGCTCCGGTCTTTGGCTTACATATTTTAAAGATATTTTGTTATTGTTGAGTGCTGAGAAATCTTTGTATAAGATGAATCCACTGCAAACATTCTTCTCAGAGTCTGTGTCTTTTTCATTCATTCCTTTTATATTGTCTTTCACAGGCCAGTTTTTACTTTAAGGAAGTGGAGTTAATCTGTTAATTTCTTTTGTGGATCAGCCTTTAGCACTGTATCTTTAAAAAGAGGGAAAGAAAGAAAAACTCATCACAATATTCAAGGCCACTTAGACCTCTTTGGATCGGATATCCTCTAGAACTTTTATAGAAATAAGTTTTATATTTGAGTCTGTGGTCCATTTTGAGATGGAGTTTTGGGTGTGGAGTGTGTCTGTGTGCGCGTGTGTGAGGCAGGCAGATTTCTGAGTTTGAGGCCAACCTGGTCTACAGAGTGAGTTCCAGGACAGCCAGGGCTATACAAGAGAAACCCTGTCTTGAAAAAAAAATCTAGGCTTTGTATTCTGTTTTATTGATTTGGGTGTACTTTCACCAATACCATACTATACTGACATATAGTATATCATTGATATATAGTATATATTATTACCTCAATCCTGAGATGGTTATTTGAAGACATTAGGCTTGCCATTCAACTTTATAGACATTTTGTTCATATTTACTAAGTACATATCTTGATATTTGAATGTCAGTTGTGTGAATATATGGATCAATTGAGAACTACCACATTGAAAATACTGAATCCTACAACCTATGATGCTAGATTGACTGACTCTCCATTAATTTAATTGAAATGTTACAATAAACTTTGATTGCAAACCATTTTTGCCCAACTGCCAGATGTCTCACTTGATTATAGAATATGGATTTTTTTTCAGACTTTGACAAATTTGATTTCTTAACATTTGCTGAGTGTTCTTCTATCTAAGCTCATAAGTTCTTTTCTTGCAATGTTTTGGGGAGCGGGGTAATGCTTGTCTCAGAATGAGCAGGCGAGTTTTCCTTCTGGCTCTGTCTTCTGAAGAATATCGCATAGAGCTGATATAAATTCTTCTTATATGTTTGGAAGAACCTATCTGGGCCAGGCTCTTCTTTCTCAGAGAGACTGCTACTGAGTCATCTTTGTTTTTAAATGTATTTAATGTAATACTGTTTATTTAACTTCAAAAACATTTCAGCATTCTAAACATACAAAAAAATAACAGAATTTGCAAATGGCGTTTAGATACAGAGAGTTCTTGAACTTCCATTGATACAACAGTTCTTTGCTTTGCTGACAGTGATGAGTTCTACAGTTTCTTTTAAAAGTTTAAAACCTACTGCACTTAACTAAAGAAAAAACTCCAAACACTTCTCAGGCCAGCTGACTCCTCCCCCCTTTCTACAACTAAGAAGGTCAGCAGAATGCTATGCCACTATATACAAAAACAAGACAACCTGAAGCTAAATGGATGCCCAGCGCAGTATCAACAGGTCCAGCCGCACAGTGCACATCCTGAGCTACGGCCCCTCCAAAAGGCATCGTCCCCTCACAGCCTCCACGCCAAGCAAGGAGCATCAAGAATCTGTCTGGGTTGTTTTGTTCTCTTTACAAACTATAGATATGTACAGTTGACAACTCAGGATTTCTAGCCAATAACCATTTAGTTGACACAACCTTACGAGTTGAGAACAAAATGCCAGAAACATCTTCAAATGCCTTGTCACACCAGCAGCAAAGTGCACTGAGTGAGGAGGACGCGAGAGTGCCTCTTCATTTTGAAAATGTTTGGAGCTATGTACAACATTGATATAGTTTCAGGGCGCTCTGGAAACCCACAGCCACTTCCTGTAAACCACTGACACTTTGAGAAACTACAATATGATGCAACTTTTTAAATAGATATATTAAATAGATATTCTATTTGTTCTCGAGGAAGCTCTGACGAGTGATATCTCTAAAATCCTTGTCCATTTCGTCCAGGCTACCAAATATGTAATCATAGACTTATAGCATTACTTCATTCTCTTAATATACATGGATTTGTAGGGATATTGCATATTTCATTAACATTTCAATTAAATATTTCGCTTAATATTCATACATGAAAATATTGTATTTAGACCCAATGCATTCCCATTTCTTTCCCTCTCTCTTTTCCCTCCAAACACTCTCTCTCTCTCTCTCTCTCTCTCTCTCTCTTTCTCTCACCCTCCCTCTCTTTATTTAACATCCACTGAGTCTCCTTAGCATTGCTCATGTGTGTATGGTGTGGGACAATCTGCTGGAGCATGAATGGCCTCTCAGGGCCCAAGACTTGGAACAAAAGTCCCAGTGGCCATCAACAACCAATAGCTCCTTAGACAGGGATGTAGCTTCACAAGCCACACACCCCATCTGTGCTGAGGTGTTGGGTGCCTCGATCTTGCACATGTCTGTAATCCCAGCACTCAGGAGCTGGAAGCGGGAGGGTCCATCCTTGGCTACAGAGTAATCTCAAGGGCCTCCTAGACATAAGGAAATGAGACTCTGTCTGGAAAAGAGAATCTTTTATGATCAGCAGCACTATTATTATTGATATTGCTACTATTATTATTATATTATTTTAAGATTTACTTATTTTATAAATATATGTGTGTGTGTACATGCCTCTGTCTTTCAGACACACCAGAAGAGGGCATCGGATCTCACTACAGATAGTTGTGGGACACCATGTGGTTGCTGGGAATTGAACTCGTGACCTCTGAAAAACAGTCAGTCCTCTTAACTGCTGAGCCATCTCTGCAGGCTCTATTATTATTATTATTATTATTATTATTATTATTATTATTATTATATCACCAGCATCTCTTCTTGGTTCTTTGAATTCCCTTTTTTTTTTTTGTCACATGCCTGTTCTTACGTGTTGCCTCGCTCTTCTCATTAGAGCTTTTAGCGTATTAAGGACACTTGTGTGAAGTCCCTAACTGTAATCCGGTCAGGGGTGTCACATCAGTGCTGAATCTGAGACTCTTCTGGTACAGGCACTCTCTCTCCGTCTGTATCATCTGCCTTTTCATGTGCTTCACAATGGCTTCCTTGTTGCTGACCTGACTGTCAAGAGCTCTGGGGATGTGCTGGCAAAGCAGGCGGGAACAGGAACAGAGCCTTCGGCAGCCCTGAGATCGGGAGTCAGGCTTGCCAAGTCTGCTGTCTGTGGTGCTCAGCAGTGAACCTCACAAGTGCTCCCCGGTGCCCCACCTGGTCTTAAATAGGACAAGCTAACCAGAAGAGGCTGAAGTTGGGTATTCCCCTTCTCCAGGGATCTGTTACACCCCAACAAACCTAGGCTTTGAGAAAGTTTTCCTGAAGGGAGGAGGCCTTCTTAGGAAGGCCCGGTGGGGTTCAAAATGGTTTAATTTCCTGTTCCCTGACAGAAGTGGAAGGAAATTTTTATCCAGCACTTGCTTTGAAAAGCTGGAAGAAGTTCCCAGAGGGATCCTCCCAAAACTATGAAATCACTACAATTGCCCCCATTTTGGGGGTTTTCATTCTCAAAATTGTTCTAAAGAGCCACCAGTGGTTTGTTGGATAAGGGTAGAGTTTTCCTATCTGGTACCAGTTTCTGTGGAGGGTTCTATATAGCTACTAGTTAGGTTTGGGAGGGGGAACCAACAGAAGTAATTGTTTTGCTGATTGGGTGTGTGTGTGTGTGTGTGTGTGTGTGTGTGTGTGTGTGTGTGTAAATAGGAACCTCTATACTAGGGTTCCAGATCTCTCCTCCTTCTGGCATTCTAACCCGGCCCAATTCCCTCCCTATGGTGTGGATGACATTGAACCGACAGAGAGGTGGCAAGGCAGTGGGATGGACCACATCGGAGATCAGCATGAAAACGCCTACAGTTTTCATCTTGCTGGGAGGGTCTGTCTGGCTTGTGACCATGTCTGAACAGAAAAGGGAAGCCTCATGGTGAAACCCCCTGGCCAAGGTCCTGAGGGAGATCTTTGGCCACCAGTTAAGAACAGTGGCCCTCAGTCCAGTGAACCAAAAAAAAAAAACCCAAAACCCGGATCCTTCCATCTGCCATACAAATGATACTTCCCCAGCTAAGCCTTCTTCCTGGACAACACACTTGTCTTAGGGTTTTACCACTGTGAACAAATACCATGACAAGGCAAGTCTTATAAAGGACAACATGTATTTGGGGCTGGCTTACAGGTTCAGAGGTTCAGTTCATTATCATCAAGGCAGGAACATGGCAGCATCCAGGCAGGCATGGTGCAGGCAGAGTTGAGAGTTCTACATCTTCATGTGAATGCTGCTAGTAGAAGACTGACTTCCAGGCAGCTAGGATGAGGGTCTTAAAGTTCACACCCACAGTGACATACCTACTCCAAGGCCACACCAACAGGGCCACACCGTCTAATGGTGCCACTCCCTGGGCAAAGCATATACAAACCATCACAACACCTTAACCAAACTTCATTCCCAACAGGCAGAAACTATGATTGGCATTGTAGCCAGACGTGGTGGCCCATGCCTTGAATGCCAGTACTCAGGAGGTCAAAGTGGGAGGATCTCTGTGAATTTGAGGACAACCTGGTCTACATGGCAAGTTCCAAGCCAGCTGGAGTAACATGGTAAGTCCTTGTATCAAAAACAAACAAGTACCCAGATAAATATTGTTTTACCTCCCTGTATTTTGGAGACACTCATGGGACTAGAGATAACTCATCTAGAAAGCAAGGGAAAGAGAGCGAGCGGGTCTAATTTCTGGAAGGAGCAACTAGTAGCTAGAGATGTCAATATTCCAGAGGGAGAAATAGATTTGGGGGGCCAAGAGAGGAACCAACAACCAGTTGCCCTGCCATCACGGGCTCTGATCTGATCCTCTGAAACTATAAACCCAATTAAATGCTTCTTTTATAAGTTGTCTTGGTCATACTATTTCAGAGGTCCAGAGTTCACATTAAACAAACAAACAAACAAACAAACAACCAAAAAAACAGTCGAGGGCTTTCCCCTTCCTGTAAGAGTGTTTTCCCACTCTTTTAATCTCAGCATTGGGGATGGAGACAGGGAGATCAGTCCCCGGAGCTTGTTGTCTAGCCAGCCTAGCCTAGGTAGTGAGGCCAATGAGAGATCCCATCTCACCAATCAGAGATGGGGAATACCTAAAGAACCATATCCAAAGTGTCTTCTGGCATCCACAGACACACTCACACATGTGCACCTGTACACACACGTATAAATGCAAAAATGCATGTACCCCCCCACATGTACACATGTACATAAACATATCCATCAGAAAATGTCTACCAAACCCCATGCTAACTTTGATGGAGTCTATCTGCTCCAAGCGCTTCCTTCCTGGTTAAAACGCTAACCCTGACAACAGCTTTGAACCAACTTGCCCTACAAGGTTTTTGCTGCATGCATTCTCCTTATGGAAGTCGGGAGGTACCGAGGCAGACTCGGGGGCGTTTTTGTTCACTGGGCCATCCTCTAAAATATCCAAATCTCTGAATCTAAAGGCCCAAATGCCAGGTCTTAGCTGAAGTATCTATGTTGGCCCTTGGCCCAGGGCCATGTTTTATGATGACAAGTGTTCTTATCATCACTTCAGTGCCAACAACATGCCAGAAAACCTGCTAATGACTGTGACCACCCAGAGCATCCTCCCCAAAGTCTAGGCACTTCAAAGTGGGATCTATGACACCTAGGCTCCTCGAGAACCCACAGAGAACCACTGCACATCCGTGTTACTTCCTCTCTTCCCATGTTTGCTACTTAGATTTCCAGCAGTACCCTTTGCTATCTCCTAGATACTTGCTTGGTAAGAGTGTCCCATTTATTAGATAACCTTACTGCTAGAGCTTTAAGTATAATAGGTCCCCCAATGAATTATAATCAGATGCTAACTGAACGATTTATTATGTAATTAAATTTTAAATTAGTTCTAAGACATCATGCAGTCTTTTAGAAGCCCAGGAACAAAGTGGTCACCAGTGGTATTTTGCTCAACAGATGTGCCACAGAGAGAGTTAATAGAACTCCTGTTGGTTCATGCAGAGTAGAAAAGACTGTCCTATTGTTTCAGAACCTGACTGAGATGCTGTAGGAAAATAGCTGGGCAGTTCTGACCTGGATCTGGAGATGGGCAACGATAGCATCTCTGAAGAGTCCATTCTTAACATGGGATTGTGAAGTTATTACTCGATCTCAACTCTATGCCAGAAAGAAAACAAAATGTGCGTGGGTCTATGTTTGAGAAAATATTTTGTTGTATTCATTATCACAATTTCCACTGGGTCCCCACTTGAGCCCACATTGTGCGGTTCTTTTTGAGAGGAATATTTAACTTAATGTTCATAGACGCCTTAGCATTCCCATTTTGCAAGCTTGGAAAAGGTCAGTGTCAAGAGTGTCAGATTTCAGATTTAAGTTTTGCAATTCGTTCTACAATTGCAGTAGAGTATATGGTTCTAGAGGGTCTGTATTCTCATGGGTACCAAAAGTTCTGCCCTGGGTCAAGAGGGACTGGCCAAGCCTGTGGGATAGATGAATAAAAGCAATAATGTGAACACACATGGAGTAAACAAACGCAGTATGGAATTGAGCGGAGTAGTGGATGGGATGGGTGAGTAGGCTCAATGGGCTAGTCGGTGGGACAGCAAGTGAGTGGGTGGGAGAGTGAGTCTTCAGTGAGTGAATGCATGCATGAGTCGGAAAGACAGTCTGAGGATAAGTGGGTGGACTGGAGAGAGAATCTGAGGGTGTGGGCGAGTATGAGTATTCCAGTGGACGAATTGAAGATCTGGTGAGCCTGCTCTACCTGAGTTCTGTACGACTGGGCGCCGGTGGTGGGCTGCAGGGCCGCTACTCCACACAGTACGGTAAGGAGGGCTGCTCCACCCGAGTCAGCTCGCGCCTCCTCCCAATCCTCCCCCTGCTTCTCTTCTCCTCCCCCTCCTCCTCTTCCCAGTCCACCTCCGCCGCCGCTAGCTTCGACCCTAGTCCTGGGCGAGCCGGCCTGGACGCTGCGCCTCCGCGGGCAGCGATGCGCAGAGTGTCCGCGCCGCCCCGAGGCCGCCGCGCGGCACCATGAAGCTCCGCAGCAAGGCGGCAGCGCTGCTCCTGCTCGCGCTGGCCGTGCTGCTGCTGGCGCTGCTGTCCTTGCGCGCCCGCCGGGACCCGGAGCCCCCTGGGTTCCCCGCGCG
>LR752956.1:0-42741 GCA_902729485.2 Mus minutoides | reverse complement strand
AAGGAAGAAGCATGGCCATGATAATTTCTTTAGCAAATGATGGCTCTCCCTTCACCACGTAAAAGAAAATATTTTGTCCTTCATTTTTATCCTGTGAACAGGTAATTTACCGGCACTTGTTTGTGAACCATGTGCTTACACTGACAGAAGAAGGCATCGGATCCCAGGGACTGGAGTTAGCAGACAGTTATGAGCTGCGGAATGAGTCCTGGGAACTGAACCCATTTCCTCTAGAAGAGCAATGAATACTTGCTAATGCCAGGCTGTCTCCAGCTCCTGCCTTTTTTATAATTAATAAATAGGTGCTGATATTAACTTCCTTGTTCCCTTTCACTTTCACCTTTGCCCTTTCTATTTAATTTGTAGTTTTCCTATGTTCTTACTGCTAATGTGGCTATCTCAGAACGAAAAAAAATACCTCTCATACCAGAAAAAAGCCAACCAAGTAATTGTTCTTGGCTCTTACTAATATACCACAGTGGCTAGGTCTAATCTATCTGTCTGTCACTTTCTCTTTCTCTCTCTCTCTCTCTCTCTCTCTCTCTCTCTCTCTCTCTCTCTCTCTCTCATCTATCTTCTCTTACAATTGTTATTGCTACAAGATTCTGTAATCCTTTGTTATTTAGAAATGTTTCTATGAAAATGTTTTTTGTTTTTGTTTTGTTTTTTGTTTGTTTTTTGAAGACAGGGTTTCTCTATGTAGCCCTGGGTGTCCTAGAACTCTCTCTGAAGACCAGGCTGGCCTCAAACACAGAAATCTGTCTGCCCCTGCCTCCCAAGTGCTGGCATTAAAGGTATGCGCCACCACTGCCCAGCTTTGATACATGAGACAATCTACTTGTTCTGCTAAAACCCCACCCTGGCAGATAGAAGAATCTTGTACGTGTAGTTCCCCAGTTAAACTGCTAAATTCTTCTCAATGTATCAGGATAATTTGTCCCTAATCGATAGGAAAAGTGGAATAGTGTGTGTTGGGGAGGGTGGGTTTGTCTGGTTTGATTTGTTCTCAAATTTTTAAAGGCAGAAGGGTTGTCCCAGTGAACCTGAGAAAAATGCTAAGTGACCAGACAAGTCTTTGTGATTAAATTCTTAAAAGAGAAGGTGCCATGTGTTGTCCTCTATGAGAAGCTTCCTCTCTCTACAATAAATAGAGAGGGAGTATGTTTGCATTTGAGATGAAATGGTTGGCTTAAATTTCAGCTTTGTCTGTCACTTAACAATTCTGTAGCCCTAAGCAACACTCCTAAGCTCTCCAGGTTTCTTCAAGTGTAAAAGTAAAGTTATTTTCACTGATTATGCAGAAGTACGATGAGCATGAAATGATCTAAAGCTAGACAGCACTACTGACTAGCAGGGTAGCTGCTACAAGATGCTACTGAGCGTTAACTGAATAGATGCAGCTGGGTCTCCAACTGGCACATATTCTCCTTTGTTTTTATGGTAACATGTGAAGGAGGAACAATTCCTACCACTGGACTCCCTAAGTAATATTTGGACACAAACTTTCCTTCACCAAGAATGAATTCACAATTCTCTCTAAGCACTCTGGTGATAAGGGTGATAAGCAGTACCAAAAGATATACATACTGAAAACAAAAGGAACATCCCTCTCATTCTCCTCAACTGCAGACTGAACCAAGAATTCATCATAGGTGGAAGCTCTGAGTTACCCAGAGTTGTCCTCCTCTAGTTTAAGTGAAGGGAAACCCTGGTATGCTCAGGCATGTGCCAGGTTACCAGTGCTAATAACTGCTGTGCTCCTTGCAGGACTCAGGTGCAGGTCCCAACCTGCAGGCTTTCCATTCAGTTAGTGACTTCCTCCTGTCACTTTCAGGATCATTGTTGGACATGAGAATCGTGAAAATAGCAAAAGGAATCACTGCCTACTTTCTCTAATACTTACATGACACACCTTTTAAAAATACTCTCCTATTTAATGAATGTTTTTGTAAAGCCTTTAAGAAATGGTAGAGAATGGCATTCACCATAATGACCTGCGGCTGTTAGCCTTGAGAGTGCTCAGCAGTTGGGGCAAGGCCCATTAATGACCAACTGGAGATGCATAGGACTGCTGGCAAGGATTTCCCTAATTGCTTTCCATTGTGAACTCTGAGCTTTATTGGTGAGCCTACCTTTGTGCACATGTTTCGCTGGATGGAATTTGTTACAGGACTCTTCTTACAAATGTGTGATATTTTATTTATTCATGTTACCTGGCTGTGGCCTTTTCTCCATGCACTTCCCTCCCTGTCAAACCTGTCTCTGGTTTTCATCCATTCTAATTTTTGGATTGCTCAATAGTCAAAGACACGTAACAAATCTATTCAATATAAAAATATTCCCAGGAGAAATTATGAAATCATCCAAATCGACCTTTAAGACAGGATGGTCAGAAGGCAGGTTTTCTGGCTGATTTGGCATCGTCCTTAATACCAGCGACTTATCAGTGTTGCAGAGCCCAGAGAGGATCGTTGCCTCTGCCCCCAAACTTCCCCCACACGGTGAGTCTGTACAGTATATGTGTATGTTGTGTAGGCATGTGTGTGCGCACACATGTATGCACAGAGGCCAGAGAAGGACATTGAGTATTTCTCTAACATTCTCCATATTAACCCATTACCTCCAAGGGCTCTTACTGAATCTGAAGCTTGTCTTGTAGCCAACAAGCCACAGTGATCTTCCTATAGGTAGCCCACCATAACACAGGGGATTACAGTCTGACGATAGTCATTCCCAGCTTTTTATGTGTTTCAACACATGCCTTATTCAGGCCAATTCAAATTATTAATAGCTTTTCCCTCTTACAAAACTTTGTAGGCCCTTTCCACTTCCAACTTGCTCTACAGATTAACTTTGAACTGGAACATAAGATAACTTCAAGAAAAGTCTCAAAGGAAAAGAATGACAAGAAAGATTCTCAAATAAGAAAAACCAGGTGATTCATAACCACTTGATTGTAGCTCATGGCTTCCAGCACATAAGGCATGTCCATCTTCTCTGATTGCAACATTTCCCATGAAGACAGTATGTGATTCTTTCAGAAATATTTGAACTATGATTCCCAAATAGTCTGATATTTCACTTATTGAAATCTTATTCTATCTCAATACTGTAAAATCTGTTATCTTTATAATTGTTTGTTGTATATGTATATGTACATGGAGGAGTTAGTAGAAGCCAGACGAGGACATTGGATCCCCTGAAGTTGGAATTGCAGGCATTTGGGAGTAACCAACATCAGATTCTGGGAATCGATGTCTGGTCTTCTGCAAGAGCAGAGAGCACTATTCACTGCTGAATCTAGCTAGTCTCCCATCACAACTGATACTTTCTAAGATGAAGCTACATAGACACCAATTATTTTGCATTCCACTGAATTTTCTGACTGAGGAATGTGAAAATAGGAAAGCAGTTGTCTCACCTTCTTTGATACCTTGTGACCTGAAAAGGTAGATGGCTCACTGACCTACTTACAGGTGTTATGTTATATTATAACGTCTGGTGTGGTTTGCTTTGGTCAGACAGCCTTGGTGACTAATCATCATTATGAGCATAGGAAGGAACATTTTCTGTAGTAGCCAAATTGTGCCTTGCTAAGAGAAACTGAGAACTGGCTACTGGTTACAGAATCTTGTGCTCAGATGGCTAGTTCATGGTTATTCCAGTCAGATATGGTCATATTTGTATTTGGGCCCTCTATAGTGTACTATTAAAACCTGGCAGACTTATACATGAGCATTTTTTTCTTGAAAAATGAGAGTGCCCAAGGACCAATCTCTGCAGTGTAGACACAAGAGTTTAGAAACCATGACTTACGGTTTACATAGCCCAGTTCTTGGAAAATAGCAAGTGTTAAATAAGTCTGGGCTATCATCCCAATTATTGTTTATGACCGAGTTCTGGCATTCTAGAAAGCAATACATTTCTCTCTAAAGTAGATAAAACCTCACCACCTAGGATCACAGGATATATAGACTGTTTATTTGCCTTGAAGAGAATATTGTAAAGGAGAGGAAAGAAGACAAATATTGTATGAACAATACAAATATACTTTTAGTGTGAATGCCCTATTTTGATTTTCAGCTGCTAAATTCCATTTTATTTCAAAATATACTTCCAACTCTTCCAATGCATTTCTAGTTAGAAACCCTTTGTTTTTGTTTGTTTCATAATAATCTAACTGCAGATGCAAACTTAGGGGAGACAGACTTTGGAAATTTTAAGTATGTTGCTATGGTAATGGTTTGCGATAATGTATATGAGTTCCATTTTAGATTACCAGAACTCATCTGAGTTCTTATGTAGAGGTTCAAATCACTACACACACAGAGTTGGTCATTTGTGGTATCTTTAAAAGATTGAGAAACACCTTTCTGTTGCCCATAGCAGTCAGAATCTATAAAATCCTGTCTATCTATCTATCTATCTATCTATCTATCTATCATCAATCTATCATCTATTCATTTGCTTAAATGTAGAAAACTACTCATTCACTGTCTGCCTAAATGACTTCTTTCCAAAGTCTGACTCTAGGAGAAGGTGTGCTCATAAATTCTATAATATTTCATCTTTGTTGCAAATTCCTGGAAGAAGTAGCTATAATTATTTTCTAGTAAATTTCACATTAACATCAATAAGATTGAACTATATATAAATCAAGAAGTGTGATTAATTCAAGAATTTTGTAGAGGATCTTTCTAAAAGGATTGCTCTTTTAGGCAGAAAGTGAAAGCACAGGGTTCTACTCACTGAATCGCTGCCCCAGAGTGCCACTCGCACCAATGAGAAGAAGTCACAAAGTAACCTCATGGGAACCATCCTTACTGTACCTCTCCTTAAATGTTTCTTAAAGTTTAATGCTGATATCTGATTGCTGTTCTCAAGATCCTTTAAAAACTAGACAATTACCTTGGCAAAAGCACTCTCATAAATGGAATTTACCAAGTACTGAAAAATATAGTTGTATTTAGTCCATGTAGTAATTATTAAAAATTTTCTGTAAGTTATAAAGCTTTTACACCTAAAATTTACAATTTTTAATAAATATTTTTCAAAGTGAAATGTTCACCAGTGAAATACGATGTGTATATATTATTCAGTTTCCTTAGAAAAAATCATTTAGTGTGATGTTCCATATCATCTAAAGTGGTATGAAATAAGTGCAGACAGCCATGCCATCTCTTGTCTCCCTACTCACAAACACTCCTCACAAGCATGGCCAGCGACCAAAACCTGACAGTCATTCAAAATGCACTGTCCTGTTTTGGTTTGACCCATCCTTCAATATACACATACAAGCCTGCACAGGAACACACACACACACACACACACACACACACACACACACACACACGCGCGCGCGCGCACACACACACACAGTCTCCCCACCCCTGTTGATGTATTTTAAACCTTGAGTTGCTTTCTTGTTACCCACCCCAGAATCCCATCCTAAAACAGCCTACAGCGATGCTGGAATTAAACACAGGAGACTACAGTAATTAGCTATGCAAACTGTCAAGTGGCTCTAAAACGGAAAACAACCCAGAAAGCAGAACAATCAGCATTTCTAAGATCTAAGAGGAGTTTGCATAGAGTTCATTTATTTTAAAAAAAATAAGTAGACTTTGCTTNCACCCCAGAATCCCATCCTAAAACAGCCTACAGCGATGCTGGAATTAAACACAGGAGACTACAGTAATTAGCTATGCAAACTGTCAAGTGGCTCTAAAACGGAAAACAACCCAGAAAGCAGAACAATCAGCATTTCTAAGATCTAAGAGGAGTTTGCATAGAGTTCATTTATTTTAAAAAAAATAAGTAGACTTTGCTTTAAAAAAAAAGAAATAGTCACTGAGATTTCTATGGAAATAGGGCAACACAGCTGATGTGTCTTTTATATCTTTGGTTCCCCCACATTGATATTATAGAAAAGTTTTCAGTCTTGTATGCTTTCCAAATAAATTCTTTTTTTCTTTCTGGTTTCAAAGGTGGATAGTGATAAAATATTTTCAAAATAGATACAAACAGGTCAGAGATCGAATTGCATGCTATGACCTGCATATTATCAATGCTTCTTTCAAGTCTAAGTAAGATGGCTTTATGAGGGATAACTAAATTAAAATAAGCTATAGAAAATATGGAAGCTGGAAAGAACTCTCAAAATATCTTGTTTGCTTCTGTGTGTAGGGGAAGAAGCAGATATTTCATTTTGGACAATAAGCATTGATTAAAAACTTGACCAAAAAATGGGTATCTTAGTGGGCATGACGCAGCTGACTCTCCATCTCAGCATCTCCGTGGCATTTCTATGAGGCAGTATAGACAGTCCTGTATATACAGTCTCATCTGAATTGCTAAGCTCTGTTGCAATTGATGGCTAATGCTCCTGTAGCCCATTTGCATCCAGCAGTAGAAAGACAACAGAATTACTTTACATCCAGAACTACATTGACATATAATCCAAATAAAGTTAAAATGAAATACAGTTATTTTTTTGGCTCAAATTTCTCATCCTTAAACATGGTGGACATCTATCTTCTAGCTGAGAATGTAGTATCTTGTGGCTGAATCTGGTCAAGAATAGGACACAGTGATCCAAGAAAAGCTGTCAGTTGTCCCCATTGGACTGGGATGAATCTCTCTCCATCCTGCTGCCCTGCACAGTGAAGTAGCTGACTCCTGAGGACTCTTTAACATGTGGTAAAGGAGGACAAGGCAGAGGAGCCTCGGATGAATCCTGTAGTGAAATACTGATATTGATGTCTGTTCTGAGAAGCTATATGTGTTGGAAATTGCATGCATATATAATATGCACGTAGAAACAAGCCAATTCTGTCAGAATGTGAAAAAGCTCTCTAACGAACAGCAATAGTAATGTCCTACTTTGATACTGGACTACAGATGTGTAAAATGTTAATGCACAAAACAGGCTGAGTTGGCTCAGTAAACTAAACTGTCCCATTCAGGATTGGGTCTTCTGGTACCAGTAGAGGTCTGAAATTTTAATCCTTAGGACAAAGTCTAGAGACTTTCCTCATCTGTAGATATATTCCACCAAATAAAACTGCCTAACACATGGATAGTGTCTTCAGCAGTCATCTTCTTGTGTTTTCCATTTACAACTTTCTGTTAATCTGCAATTATGTCATAAAGAAATAATCTTCCTTACCATGGAGTGACTTGGTAGTGAGAGTTGAGATGACACAGAGAGACTAATGCTAAAGGAATGAAGTCATTGAGTCTAAACCACATGTTACTTGAAGTAATCATTGGTTTATTGTCCTTATAGTTTTGAGTATTTGACCCTGACTTCAGGTATAGATATGGTCACATGACATATTATGGCTAATGGTACCATTTTAAAGCCATGTTTCCCTAATGTATCCATTAAATAAATAAGATTAAGGCATAAAAGACAGGAGAAGAAAATTAACAACAAAATTGATTACTTGATTTGAAAGAGAAAATTGCAATATTGCAAATGAAATAAAACTGTAAAAAATGTAACAAAACCCATTAGAGAATTGTCAAAATTAAGTTCCCAGGCTTTATTTCTGACTTCTAGCCACTGGCTTTTGTTATATCATGTAATTTGACTCTGTAATCTTAACATTCCTTAGAATCTGACTCAGCTAATAATTATGATGTTATCAATATGTTTTCTTTCAATGTCACAGAATTCAGTGAATTCATCTGACCTCCATCATTAAGTCTAAAATAAGAGCTCGTGACTTAGCAACTTTGTAACTAGTGTTTTATTCATAATTTGATTCCTTAATGGCAGGGGTGGGACAGAAAAAAAAAAAAAAGAGATGTCACTAGCTGACTTCTGAGAAAAGCAAGACCAAGCAAGCAGAAATGATAAACCTTAATTGCAGAAGGTTGGGAAAGTGTGGGGGAAGGGAGTATCTGTGTGTTGTTTGGATGGCAGCAGGTTATCCTGGTCTACCTTATCAGTGAGCTGATAATAGGACTCTTTCAGAATTAGGGGAGTAGAATTAGTATTTCACCCAATGAGATGTGAGCTAAATTTTGACTTTAAGTTCTAGAACAGTGTATAAGAGAAAATCAGTATTGTAATATGTACAAGGAAAACAATTCAGGTCAAGCTAGCTCTGGGACTACTTAACTAACAGGAATCTTTAAAATTTAGTTCTGATACTAACAAAGACTTTACCTCAGTTAAACACCACAGCTTAGTAAAAGAGAAGAGTGTTCAACCCAGAATTTCTGCTTTCTTAGACAGCTTCCAGCAGAGTAAGACACTAGAGGCAGTGCGTAATTCACTTCACTGTAGCTAAGAAAGGTGCATCTTACAAAGAAATATTCTCAGCCTACCATACCTTTTCTATCGCTAATGTCATCAATTACAACAGATTAAAAGTGGTGGGAGGAATTATTCCTAATAGAAGCAAGAAATATATCATATGCAATTGCTCAAGAGTCAAAAATTCGTGACATGACTCAGATGTTTTGAAATGGATTTGGTAACACTCATTATTCACTGTGACCCCAATAGAAAGAGCTGGATAACGGTATTTGGTCCCCACATCTCCTAATGTCCCTCTCTCCTCAGTGAGGAGCAACCAGACTTCTTATGTTTTCAATTGAAATATTTCAAACTAATTGCTTTGGAAGTAAAATCTCTCATTATAAGATTAGCTTAAAAGCTGAAGTGCTTCTGTATGTATCAATTTATATGTCAATTGCTGCTTCTGTGGACTATCCATTGAATCTCGGTAGGGAGTAAATAGTTTCAGTTTAGATTTGGACAACAACTAAAAAAAGCCTGAAAGATATAATTACTACATCTTCTATATCTTAAGAAGTTTATAATTATTAATGTCAAAGTCTCAAATTTATAGCTATGCATCTGAAAAAATACAAAACAAAAACAAACAAACAAACAAACAACAACAAAAACCACAATTACTTTCCTGCTAAGGAAGTCTAGTGGCCATAGATATTTGCAAACTGTGTCAGTTCTTATGTAGAAACTGGGAACATCCATAAAATATTCTCCTTGCCCACCTGACCCTCTGTTACCAGTGCAGACCCACTTTCTGTCATAAGCATTTATGGGAAAATGCTTACAAGGTCTTGTTCCCTGAACCTCATTCAGCACTTTTAAAATCTGTCTCCCATAAATCTCTCTCAGCAGCAGAACAAGCTCCTTACACCGTGCTGTCCATCTCTCTGGTGGCCACTTTCCACCGCCTTTCATTAGAAGCCACAATGAGCCTCACTGTTCAGAGGACAATGTGAAGCTTTCCTGGGAATGAAGTACTTTAGTGCATATGGCACATCATAAAACATTTATGGATACAAGACCAAAACCTCCAAAGAGCAGGTCCAACATCACCTGGGTGCCTATTTAGTATACTCAGCCTCTGGTTTTATACCACAAGCTCTTATTAGGGACATCAGAAAAGAAATCAGAGTTCTTGATACAAGGGAGTAAATATTTTCACATATAATGAATAATTTAGCTATTTTGGCTTCTGAAAAATAGATTTGAAATAACTTCATGACTTCATATCAAAGTAAAAGTTCAGGGAGACAAAGAGCACAGGCAGCACAGAGACATGTTCCTTTGTTTTCATAGAAAGTCCTGCTTTTATGGACACATACTGCATTTCCCCTCCTTTGCTGAGTTGTTGCTTTGTGTTTTGCTTTTCCTTTTGTGTGTTTCTAGGATTCCATATCATCAGTTCTCTGAAATCTAGTAGGTTCACAGCCAGAACGCTAATGGGCCTGTGTCATCTTCATTGTGAAAATGGGAAAACCAGCCTTGCCTCTAATTAAGGCCATGACTGAATGAATTAAAACAAAACATACAAAATCCAGTCAGAAAATACATGTAAATTTAGGTAAGGTTATTTAAGAACATGAAAATCAACCCATGCTCCCCAGACCATTTAAGAATGTCTTTCTCAAAAGACATTCACATTTAACCACACTCTAAAACCATGATATTTAAAAGATTAAAGCTATTTATATCTCCCTTAACAAAGGAGGAAATCAAGCACCCCAATCTGTGGCAGGTGATCTTTTAGTTGCTGAAGAACCTTACTGGTGTACTCTAGTACATAAACAATATTAAAAACTGTGTAAAATTTGGGTACTCTCCCACAGATAACCTGTCCCCATTGGGAACTGTGGGATATCAGGTGAATCTGAAGTGACTGTGAGGGTAGATTTGAGACTTAGAACAGAGAACTGAGAGTGACTTAGATGAATCAAGGATAACAAAGAGAGAAAAAGATGCCAAGATCAAATCAAGAATAAAACCAACTTTTAAAACAGATGAAAGGTCTGCTTCCCTGCTAATTACACTTACTCCTATAACTTTTCATTCTGTGTTACCTAATGAAATTCTGAGTAGCATTAAGAGGCAGTTTCTCTCAACTAATGTTGGAAATCAAGTTACTGTCACCCTGAAATCTCCCAGAGTAGTCTCATGACATTTAGGAAAAAGTAGAACAAACGAATAGTTTCTAAAAAAAAAAAAAAATCATCTTTATCTTTCACTATAAAGCAGTACTAGCAAGGATAGGGCGGTTAATATTGGATGTTTACACTTGTGAAAGATGAAAGGAGGGAGAATTGTATTTAAAGAATTTAGGATGATTTTGATAATCTAGAGCTGGTCTAGTTACCATATGTGTCTTTATATTAAAGCGTTAAAGGACATACATTTATCTAATTAACTCTAGATATTAAATGCAATTTGGTGAACCATGCTGTTTTTTTTATTATTTTATTTACTTATTATTTAGAGACAGTGTCTCTCTGTATAGCCCTAGTTGAATTGGAACTTTCTCTATAGCCCACGCTAGCCTCACACTTAGAGACCCATCTGCTTCCTGAGTGTTGGGATTAAAGGCGTGTGCCACGATGCTCATCTGCTGTGCTATTTTGTATGAGTTATTTTTTTTAAGGCTCAGATACATTCAAAAGGTCAAGGAAATGGAACAGCTGCAACCATTAAAATATAAATCCATGATTTTTATATTTATATGCATAAAACATTATTCTTGTTTGAATGGCATATTTTCAATATATCTTTGCATTTTAGAGTCCTATGTCAATCAAGTGCCCAGTTTTCTCAGCCTCATCACACTAAATGTCCATATATTCAGTCATATCTCTTTCCACAAAGTGCAAGACTAGATACAATGTTTTTTAACTTGTTAGGTAGAGGGAGATAATCCTAAGCCAATATTTATTTTGTTACTGAACCCAGGGGACTTGTATATAAAGTAAATTAGTTAGTTTATGAAAACTTGACAAGAGCTACTATCATCTGTAAAAGGGATGCTCGATTGAGAAAAACCCTTTCATCAAACTGTCCCTATGGAAGGGAGGCCTGTGACACTGTGGGCAGGTGGTCTTGAATTATAAAAGGAAGCAGTTAAAGTAAGCTATGGCAACAAGCCAGTAAACAGCACTCTTCCATATCTGTGTTTTGGTCCCTGCTTCCAGGTCCCTACCCTGCTTGAGTTCCTGTCTGGGCTTCTCTCAGTGATGGACTGTGATTGCATAAGCTAAATAAGCCCCACCTCCCAACATTGTATGTGGTCATTCTTTTTATCAGCAGTAGAAAGTAACTAACAAAAATTGTGATCATTATCATACTCAGTATGTAAAATGAGAAAGTCAGGAATTTAGGCAAGCTTTACTGCCATGGATGTCTTTAAACAACACCTCAGGCTTATTGATCTCTAATTTGTAATTGTGCAATACTGTTGAGTTTAGTATTTTATACCAAATTATAGTTGAAATGAATTGTGCATGTAATGCCTCACAATCATTTTCTGTTTTTAAACAGAAATAGTCATTGAGGAAATCATACTAACATTAACAATTCCATGACATGAGTAAGACTCTTGTGCTACCCTTCTTACTTTTCAAACTTTTTTCCCTCAAGCCCAGAGACCTGCTTACATGTTTATATTCATTTTACATTCCTCTGATGAAACTTAAACTGAAACCAAAACACAGTCACCCACACTGAAAACGTGACGGACTAACTACTTAGTTTATCTTCTGGCTCAACATATTTATACTTGGACCTAATCTGACTATTTAAAAAAAAAGACTATTTCCAGTGATAATTCCTCCTCCTTTCCTTTCCTTTCTGATGCTGCTTCTGAGCATTGATCCCAGGGCCTTGGGTATTCTAGACAAATGCTGTGAAACACCTGTCTATTAATCTTTTATTTCTTAAGTTTTCACACTACCTTAGAGGCTGGGATGGTACTTATGCATGGATAGCAATCTGATTTTATCTGATCTTGCATTATTTTTCATTGTGTGATCATAGAACTGGGGTATATATAGTCGAATAACATCGCCTTTTCTCTCTTTAGCCTGCACTGAACTCTTTATATAAGCAAAGGCCCTGACAGACAACCAGAAGACATGTGCCCATTAGGTGATAATTCAAAAGAAGGCAGTTCAACCTTCAGTGCTCTTCTGGTGTGTGAGTATTTATCCTGACTGATAAATGAACTTGTAAGATATAATGTATCTTACTTTCTGGACAGACACTGATGATATTCAGCAGGGTTTTAGTAGAGATTACTCAACCAATAGGCATGTTTACATATCATAACTAGCAGATACATAAAAACCACAGTGATAAGAACTTAGCAATTGCTGATGTATTCTAGATATAATTTCATAATAATGGTAAGGCAGTTCCTAGACATATATAGTTATTCCATGACCAAGCTTCTGATTTGCTACATATATCCTTAGCAACTAGCTTTTAATGGCTGCACATTTAGCAATGCTTTATTGAGACACACATCTCAAAAAACTACATGGGACTCTGAAGATAAGTGTGTTATCATCACAAACCTAGTAGAAAGGCAGTCCAATCAAATGAGTGTTACTGGAAGAAACTGTGTGTGTAAGTAGAAACACCACCATGTAGGGTAAATGTAAAAGCACACGTTATTGCATAGATAGCTAGCTCACACATGGAAGAATGAGGATGGAGTTTTGAAGGAATTATTATGCAACTGTAAATACAAATTAAAAAATAGATTTTCTAACAAAACCTTGAGCTGAGAATAAATGAATTTTACTGAGTAATAAAATTTCCTTTGCTTTAACAGAATACGCACTTTATCATATATGTGTTTATATATATGATATATATAAAATTTTATATATATGATATATATAAAATCTATACTTACATGTACTATATACTTTTTGTAATTCTTCCAGTGATTGACTACAAGGCTTGTTGCCTTTTCTCCCAGTTCTTGGAATCAAACTGAAGCTTTTATGCATGTGCAGCAAATGCTGTACCACTAATCTGTACCTGTAGTCTTGGTCATTTGTCTTTGGCTGCATGCTAGGAGGATTTTCAGGGAGTGAAGAAATTAACTAAGCAAAGGTATTTCCCCAATATAATGTCTTTGAAAAAGCAATAATAGCAGAGAGAAGGGAATCAGATATTAGGATTGACTCCTTTTGGAAGCTGAACTCTTTTGCTTTGCTAAAATATTATTCAATACTCCCACCACTGTTATGCTTTTTTATAATTTAAACTAAGGATATTTGAAGTAATGAAGTATTTATTGAAAAACTACATTATGGTTTTGGAGAAATGGTAAGAAAATATTTGAGGCTTTTTGTTATTAAAATTTCTGCTTTATCTGAAGATCAAAAAAGATGTTGGAATTAAAAAAAAAACATTGAATTTTGAGATAGAGTTCTAGAAGAGCTATTTTTGTTTATCCATGTCACTCCAGATGAAACAGAACAGTGGAGAAGCACGTGGAAATGTGCAGTGATGATCACATCATTACATCACAGAGGTAGGAATATGTCATAGAGTTTTCCTTCTCTGCACAGTGGCCACTTGTTTGGACTCATTCTGCACTTAATCAGCTAAAGAAGCTCGAGATATTCGTGGAACTAGTAACTGTTTGTCACTTTCTCCAATCATTTTAAATAGCAGGGGTTGCTCGCCGGCTCCAGAGCAGGCTTACTTAGGAGTGACTTAGCCTAGCTCCATCGTGCATGTCAGAGTAACTACAGAAGGCGAGAGGCCTTCAAGGAATCAAATAGCAGCTGTTACATAAAAGTAAACATGACAACAGAAATGGCAATGAATTGTTTAAGATAGCTGTTCTCAACCTGTAGGTTGCAACCAGTTGAGAAGTTAAATGAACCTTACACACACACACACACACACACACACACACACACACACACACACACACACACACACGTACATGCACAGTATCATGTATATAAAATCCTTGCATTATGATTCCTAACAGTAGCAAAATTACAGTTATGAAGTAGTAATAAAATAATTTTATGGTGGGACGTCAACACAACGTGAGGAACTGTAGTTCAAGGCAGAGCTAGGAAGGTTGAGAACAAGTCTAGGGTGAACAATGTCAACATTACCAGAGATCAAAGAAATTCAAAGGTTAATTATTTAACAAGAGTATAGTTTCAAGTAACATTGCTAAACTACCACCCACTGAGCTATCTGAAACAGATAGTTTTGAATCCTGGAGTAAGCAGTACACTATCTTCCTGATCAGACAGCACTTGAGGCCTTGAACCAGGTAAAGCCCGGGGAGTAAACCACAAGCAAGGGAGGAGGGAGGTGAGAGAGAAGACAGGATAATAAATATAGGTCACTTGGTCTGGTTACAGTTCAGCAGTCAATACTCTGCTCATCTATGGATTGTGCCAAAGCAAATAACACCAAAATTAAGAACATGGATTTGGATGATATTGAGTGTTTTAGGGTAGTACGGCGATAGAATATAATACTCTTTGGATAACACAGAATATTATTTCTGGACTAGAGAAATGGCTCAGCAGTTTAGAGTACTCATTGATCTTGCAGAGGACCAGGACTCAATTGCCAGATCCTACATGCTGGCTCACAATTACCTGCAACTCCAGTTCCAGGGATCTAATTCCCTCCATGGGCACCAGGGAGGCATATGGAATACATGTATACATGTAGGCAAAACATATGCATATATAATATAAAATAAATAAATCTAAAACAGAAGATCTTGGTTCAAATGAGTCATTTGCTCAATGGTGAAACATACACCCATTCTTCAAAAATCTTTAACAATTTGCATAGACAAAGGCCTATAGTACTTGGCTACATGGTTCTATTTCTTATTGAAAACTAAAAAGTATAAGTTACAATGGATTTTCCCACAAAGTCAGTAACTATCATAGACTTGATCCCACTTGCAGTTTGTAAATGTAAGGAGATGCTGTGGGATGAGCCCCTTTAATAAATTAAAGGGGCATATGGAACTGAAAATATAAAGTAGCATATCAGCATGCCTGCCTCAGATATCTTTAGTATCTAATGTTTTGCCTCTAAGGATTTGTACTATGCAAGCATTTTCCTGTTAATGTCTCAATAAGAAATTTGCTTGGCAGATAAATCCAAATGCAATTAGAATCAGTTTCTAAATATGTCTTTAAAACTTTTTATTTTTGATTGATTAATTATTAGTTAGTTGGTTGGTTGACTTTAAGGGACTTTCTTACTCTGTATCCCTGACTGGTCTTGAAACCTAGGCAAACCTCAAACTTCCAATCCTTCCATTCCCTTCCATGTTCTTGGAAATTTGTTTGTTTCAATACATTTGGTACAAATTGAAATTTGCTTATAGCCTTTTGAATAACTTTGAATTTATACTCAATAGAAATTTCACCCTTTATCACTGGGTCATTTTGTTTAATGAATAGCAGTCAGGCTGCCAAAATAGAAATCTATGTTCCACTTTCTATATACAGATTTTTATTTCTTTCTAGGAATGTTAGACAAAACATGCCAAAGGAAGACCTTTAATTTCCAAGGATAGGACATAAAGGAAAAAAGAGGAAGGCATGATAAGAAATCACCTTTCTTCTTCAGTTTCTGAAAAAATACTATGATTGATCTAAGTATATTTTCTTCAACACAGTTCAACATACCAAAGCTAAAGTGTCCTATAATGTGGCTTATTTAATGTTTCTTTGGTAAAGCCAAGACTCCAAAAGTAAATCCAAAGACACTTGCAACATGCTAAGACTTCTTGGGAAACAGAAATCTTACTTGCAACATGCTAAGACTTCTTGGGAAACAGAAATCTTACTTGCAACATGCTAAGACTTCTTGGGAAACAGAAATCTTATTGGCAAGATGCTCTGCCTAAACCATAAGTTAGTATTCTTTGAAGGACTATGGACAAAAAGATGTGTTTTTAAATATTTTGGTTTGTGTTTTTGTATATTATTTTAATCAAAATCATTTGTACTTAGGATTAGGGATATTACCGGGATTCAAGAAAAATAACTATAAGGGTAATTAAAATCAGAGATTTTACAAATCGTAATAATAATTTGTTAATAATAATAAGTTGATTTCTATCCTGCTCTAATCCTGTGACACTTTTGGGAAAAGCTGTGTAACCAGGAGTGACAGAAAGCTAGATGGAGCATGCTAAGAGATTCATCTCATTTCAGAATTTGAACTGGTTATTGAAATCCTCAGGCTATATCATAAACAACAATGACCTAAATAAACTATTCAGATATTGTTCTAGATATGTGACCTATGTAAACATTAGAAATCGTGGTTAGTTTTCAGAGGCTGTCAATATTTTCAGCACTACTTCTTAATATACAACATTTTGGCAACACTATGGATGTTTTACCAAAAGTCTGGGATAAAAGCTTAATAATGTCCACATTTCCTTTAGGATGCCACCAGCTCAAAATGTATAAGCTTGATTTTAAGTTTCTCCCTATTTTTTTTAAACATAGTAAACACACAAAGATCATTAAGAAAAACAACAACACACCCAAGCAAGAATCTGTTTGTAATCTGATAAAGCAACTTGTATTCATGGATTTTTCTCCCCTATCCTAAGCTGCAGAGGCTACTGAATTTTAAATAGCTGTCACCACAGAAATGATATCCTGTCTCATATTGAAAAGAAGCTGCAATCAGAAGTTCCCATGGAAAGAGAGACTGGGCTTTTTTCTCTAGGAAGCAAACAGCCTTCTTCTTCCCCACCCCACCCCCAGCCCTTTGCTAATATGCAGTCCTTCTGTCTTCCATCTGCTCCACCCCCACCTATTGTCTCCACTCCCTGCCAAGCATGCCAGTCCCATCTGGACATCTCTTACTTCTGCTAGCTTTGATTCCCATGGGTCTAGGGAATGCTTGAATGCCAAGGCATTTTTGCTCCTCACAAGAATATGGATGAGCTAGAAGAATATCAAATAATTCCTCAGGGAATTTGCCCCCTCCCCATAAACACACCACACACACACACACACACACACACACTGCATACACACATGCAAACACACACACACACACACACATGCACCCCACACACATGTACACAAATGATACACAAAATCTCTTGTATACATAGAGAGCAATTTTTAGAAGCTTATCACTAGATAAATGATTTTCAAAACCATTTTTAGTTCTCTCATCTAGGAAGCATTCCTAGAGATTGAAATCTTGCTATCTTTGAAATAATCCAAGTTAGTATTTCAGAAATATCAACACTTTCATTATCCGACACATATTTTTAAGTAAGCAGCAGTGATATGTTACTCAAATCCTATCATCAGGAAATATTTATAGTAGTTAAGTTTAAACACTGATCACTAATACATTCTCTGTTACTCAACATGAGTACAATTCAGACACAACACCTTGTAAATTCTCAATAAAAATCTCATTGTGCCGCAAAAGCATGCATGGCCAGAATACAAGCAAATTTAAGCAACATTTTTACCAGATCATTAACAGTAATAAAGCAGTCTGGTAAGTATTGAAAGCAGCGTTTATTCATGCTTTTACTTGACCCATGTTCACACACACACACACACACACACACACACACACACACACACACACAAGTTTTGGTTGTTTTGCCACAAGCATGCTGAAAAAAAAAAAAACCCAACAAAACCCTCTGAAGCTCACGGAAAAGCAGCAGACAAAACTAAAAGCAACCATGCTCAGGGTTTAAGGACATCTCCAAATTTAAAATCTCTTTACAGTTCATATTCAGCGTGCATAAATTTGACATGCAATCTCCAAAGATAATATTTTCATATAAATCTCAAAATCAGTTCATCCGAATGAGTCTGTTCGTATTTCCATTCTTATTGATTTTAAGCTTCTGTTATCTTAAACCCTGCATGCTGCAGAACTAAGCTGTGCTTAGCGGCTGTGAGAGAAGAAGCTACCTGCGAGTTTTCACAGTGCCATCTCATATCCATGTCTGTCTGGCTACCCTGCGTGCTTAGAGCTTTTTTTCTTAATTCTTAATGGAAATCCTAGGAAATTTAGTCCATCCTCTGAAATCAATACTGGTGACAGGAGAGCTCCCTGACTCAGTGGGAGATCAAGATGATAAACTGCCTGCGCATCAGACTGGCCTATCAGTGCCCTGCACACAGATGGGCGAGAAAAGACACAGAAAAGCCTCTATCAGTCACGTGTCACAGCGGAGCCAATGGCTGGCGCGCTACTGCAGGAAGGGATGCTGCAGTTCCGTCTGCAGTTGACTAGGCTGTTGGTACACAGCCCAGTCCGCGCTGGCGCTCGGCTCAAAAAGTGCAGGCAGTCACTGCTGTTGAATTTGCTTAGGTACTCAAGGGGTGCGGGCTGCCTTTAACCCTTGTACTCACACGGGCAGGGGCTTTTCCTCAAACTATTCCTGTCTACATCTCTTTCCCTAACTCCTACATGATTTCTTTTAGATCACTATCTTGTTTTTGCCTAATACTAAATTAGAAGCCTAAAATTGCGACTATTATCATGTACTCTTTATACAAGAATCTCCCCAAAGCTTTATAATTGCAATTATAATTTTATTTCCAAGTCAATGAATGTTACCCCCTCTCCTCCCCAATTATGTTTATTATGAGTGTTTTTACAGGGTGATTTTTCGTGAGAGCAATTATGCAACATCAAGAAATACATTGTGCTTTTTGCCAATTAGAACTCATCCTTTTAAAGACGAAGTACTAATAAATACACCATTTGATTGATCATTAAAAATAAAAACAGTCAAGCGGGCAGCACGCATCTTGTTTCCCGAATCCTAAAGAACAAACATGTTCGCCAGCAATCAAATGGAACTGTGCATTGTTATTATTATTTGCTTTCTTTCTGAAATTTAAAAATAATTCTTCGGTAAATAAAGGTGGCACATCTGGAATACCATATGGAAATCTGTGCCTAGTAGCATCTGCTACCATGCAGAAACAGGAATACAGCATACTCGTCAAAGTTAACTATTTGTACATTCTGATGGTGAGCAAAGAGGAGAGACCATGGTGCTTTTCAAATGACAGTACCATGAAGATTTAAGAAAGGAAAGAACAAATGAAATATTAAAATACCTTTAGAAATTATGTAAGAAAATGCCTCAGGTACTTTTATAATTAATTTTTATTACCCAGTTATGATCATATTCATGCATTTCAAATCTCTTTCCAAGTCAGCCAACATTACATAAAAAAAAATAGTGAACTGAGAATAAATACCAATAGAAACCCTGTGGTAAGCAATGGTGACTGAGGCTGAGATTGCTAAAATCTCCTGCTCTCCCTTGACTACTGTTTGAAAGACATGCATGAAATGTGGAACCCTATGAGACATTATTCAAGTGTCATTTCTCTCTTTTATTTGGCATCAGTAGAGCATTTTTTAGCACCTTTAAATATGTTATCTTGCAGTTGATACATATATTTGACCTATTTGCTTAATAACAACATGGACCTAGACAATGAGATTTTACTCTTTCAAAACAAGATGTAAAAATGTAGAACACTTCCCATAGAAAGAAAATAATCACCACCAAATTCCAGCATTCCACCTGCACCTTATGCATAGCATTGTTTTAGTTAAAGCCAGAAACCTAAATTACTCACTCATGATGAACCAGTAAGGGGTACTTCAAACTCACAAGAAAAATACTACTATGAAAATCTGTAAAATATATCTTAATAAATTCATTTATGCCTAGATGAATATATTCCTAAGATATATTGGCATTTGAAACCCAAGACTCGAAATGTAAATTGTAAAATCTAGACACACATCTTGCTCACACACACACACACACACACACACACACACACACACACGGTACATAGGCATATTTTCACAAAGACATAAAATATCAGATAAAAGAGGTTTATCTCAGAAAGGAGACTGAATTAAAATGGGAAATGAGATATAGTTTCATCAGGTTCCATTCTTCACACTTTCATTATTTATTTTGTTATTTAAAGATAATAACCTATATAAAATAATGACAACATGTGTTCCCTTAGGTTTTGAGAAACATGACTTGTAAATATTTTGAGAGAAAATATTGATGGAAAAGGAGAGACATGTAGTAGTAATGTGGCTCTCATTTTCTGCAAAGGAAAGGGGCAGGCATGCAGGGGGAGGGATCTGTTAGATACGGGCTCTGTCAGTCTGAAGGGCTTCATAGCCCACTTCAATTCTGGCCTTTCGTCTCCAGATCTAAATGGAAGTACATGGACCAACAGCTATGAAATCTAATGACAGTTAACCTAAAGCATCTCTGATTCTCATAGATAGAAATGCTAATGCTGTAAAATAAGTATTTTGTCTGTTTGCCCAGAACATTAAGTTAACCAGTTTAATCTTAGTTTCTAGCTGGATGCAGCTAGCATCGAGAAGCAGGGATAACCTTGAACTGCAATTGAAGATATTAATTAGTATTGCTTGAAAGGCAAAGTAACATTCCATTCTGAAGAAAACAATAATGCTTACAGTTCTTATCCTTACACCCCACAGAATCTTTGCATCCATACACAAGATTCCAGAAAACTGATTTCTCAAGACCAGCTTCAGGTGCACTCTTGTTTTGCTTCTGTGCATGTCATATCAATTCCTGCTCTTTGTCAAGCCTAAAGTGGCCATGGTCACTGCAACAGGGCATTACAGCCTGAAATGGTCAGTGTAGTGGGGTGTTACAGCTGGAAATGGTCATAATTAGTGCCACAGGACATTACAGCCTGAAATGGTCATGGTCTGTAGTAGGGCTGTTAAAACCTGAAATGGTCACAGTCAGTGCAGCAGGGTGTTAGAGCCTGGAATGGTCACAGTTAATGCCAACAGGGCACTACAGCCTGAAGTGATCACGGTTGCTGCAGCAGAGTATTAGAGCCTGAAGTGATCATGGTCAGTGCAGCAATGTGTTACAACCTGAAATGGTCATAGTTAATGCAATGGGGTGTAACAGTCTGATATGGTCACAGTCAATGCAGGTGTTACAGCCTGAATGGTCATGATCACTAAAGTAGGGCTCACTTACAAAGCTATTTGGTAATGACAGTAAGTCACATTGGAGCTCTTGCTCATAGGAAAAAGTTGTAGGAATAAAGTCTATAGGTGTCTCCTGTCTTCATGTCACCTCCTTTTCTGAGAATAGAATGCTAAAAGGACAACAGTTGTAAAGAGAAGCTCAAGTCCTGTGGGTATCATAACAAGGTCAGGACAAAAAGGCTTTTCAGAATTCTTTTCAAAATGGCAGATTTCCATAACTCCCTCAGCTCCTGTACTTCAAATAGTTAAGCCCCTTCCTGTACATATCAAATTATCATGCAACATTTGAATAGTTTTATTTAAATTATATCCTAGTGGCATTTTAAACATCTCAGAGTATGGGTAAAACAATGTTGGTAAGTTTCATGATCATTTAAACAGACACAGAAACATGCACATACATGCCACATGGATCTGTAGATATAGGCACTTGCTACTGAGCCTGATGACCCACATGTTGGAACACGGAGTCTTCCAAGTTGTTCTCTGAGCTCCACACATGTATCATGACACGTTCTAATCCCAATAAATACAGAGATGTAGTTATAAAAAATTTTAAAAGCTAACAACTATTAATCAGAGTGCTATTTAGAGGACATGGAGAAACTGATGGACGAGCCCTCCATCTGCCCACATCATCCACAAATCCTCGTCCACTGACACTGATGAAAAACTAAGCCACTGAAAGCTGCTGCTGTTGAGAACAGAGAACACCCAAATACTCTAATGAGTGTCTGTATGTTAGGAAATACAAAATGATATGGTTCAGTATTTGTTTTCCTTTTTTATTTTTAACTTCGATGGGGCACAGGGGGTGGGGTAGATATGTAGCTCAGATGGGCATGGAACTCACTGTGCACCCATGCTGGCTTACAATGCTAAAGTCTTCCTGTTTCTGCTTGCTGAGTTCAGGGACTACCAGTATGACCCGCTATGCCCAGTTCCCAAGTATTTTCTTTTTAGAAGAATATGAGTAGATGGAGAAGATTTTTCTAATTGTAAACTGACACACCACAGTCATCATGAGTGAGAAGTGGGAGGCATGGATGACTTTTTAAAAGACATATGTCAGGAAGCAAACTCCAGTTGAGAGACAAGATCATAGAGGCAATTATTTTGGAACCTTTTCATTTTATGAGATGGGAGAATAGAACTGGTGGGATGATCACAGTAGACTGTCTTTGTGCATATTTATTATTAGTTTTGGCTTTCTTTCCTCCTGTACATTGCCAATGCTTGTTTGAGGAACAAATGCTCATCAAACCTATATCCTACTAACTTAACATCTGTAAGTGTGCTTTAGGGCACCTTCGTGAGTGAAATTCTACAGACTTATGCCTCCTTCCTTTCTATTCTTGACTTTCATACTTTATTTTTACACTGATTATTTCTCTAGGTACTATGTTTTATGTGTGTGTGTGTGTATGTGTGGTTTATGTGCATGTGTATGGGAGTGCACATACATGCATGAGGCCAGAGATTGACCCTGGATGAATTCCTGAGTTGCTTGGCTGACTGACCCTGGAGCATGCTTTGACTACACTGTCTGGCTGATGATCTCTCTTCCTTTTTGACTACACTGTCTGGCTGATGATCTCTCTTCCTTTTTGACTACACTGTCTGGCTGATGATCTCTCGTCCTTTTTGTCTTCTGTTCTGGGGCTGCAGGCACAAGCTGCAATGCCGGGTGTTTACATGCTCGCTGGAGATTCAAACTCAGAGTCTCATGCTTTAGCAGCAGGCATGTTTACTGACTGAGCCATCCCCCAGCCCTAGGGCATTTAAGAAGCAAAACTACAAGGTCAACCTTGCTCATAAATACACACTGAAGAGGCTGTTTTTATGTTTAGGAACATGTATAACACATCCATATGTGTATGCAGTAATAATTAATAAAAAGAAAGGCCTTGAATTTGACAGAGAGCAAGGAGGGAAGGAAAAATGATATAGTTATATTATAATTGCAAAAATAAAAATAATAATAAAGACTGACTTTACAAGTTTTACAATAGTGTGATGTCATAACAACTACTATGTTATTTTAAAATAATCAGGAATTGAGGCTTACCATAATTAACATTTGTAGTCTTGAAAATAAGTAACATAAATTACTTTCAAATTAGATCTAACTTCTGTGCTCTAGAATAGTTATTTTCAAAGTTTCTTAAGAAGTGTGAAGAAATCTGAGTTTCTGAATTTCAGGAAACTTCCATAGAGACTTTCTGAAGTAGACTACTCTTAAGTCTGGATTGTTAGAGAAGAAAGAACCCTGTGACCATGACTCTCAGCATTCTTCAGAAAACCTCTATCAACAACAATATTGCTTTTTTTGTTCAGTTTGTGAACACTCAGGTGTGTGTGTGTGTGTGTGTGTGTGTGTGTGTGTGTGTGTGTGTGTGTTATGCTGCATATGCATGTATGTGTCTCACAGCATGCATGTAGTGGTCAGAGGACAGCTTGCAGGAATCAGGAGTCAATTCTCACCTTCTACCATGTGGATTTCAGTGACTGACCTCAGGCTGTCAGGCTTGGCAGAAAGTACCTTTATCCATTAAAGCATTTCTATCACAAAAATTCTACTGTGCCAGAGATTATTGAAAAATAAAAGTACTAGGGACACTATCTGACAATGTAGATGTGTGGGAGATTTCACAAGAGAATAGAAAATAAATGTGCATAATGTACGTCCATTCAGTGAATGATAGTTACCCAAAACTTGTTTTTAGAAAGTACAGTCTCCTTTAGTTGAGTGTATTCTGGAAAAGGAAGGATTCAAGCACACAAGATTTTTTCAGATATATGTGTAGTGAGCTACACATAATCTTGGCTGCAGTGCTTCTTATATTACTGCTGCAAATAGAAACCAGACCCATGCAGATTACCAGGATGGAGCATTATATGGTACTAGGAATTCATTTGTACAAAGAGGCTTTCTTAGGATGGCTTTCGAGACTCGGTACTGAATGTTGTGGTATCAGAAGTTCCCCAGCTGTTTGACAATAAGTTCACATAGAAAGGAATCATTGGTCTGTTTTGTGCACAAAGTTATTCATAGACTGAAACAAGACTGCCTTGTACAGAGAGCATCCAAGGTGGCTTCTAAGCTCTGGTAAGAGGTTAATGTGTGTTTTGTGGCATAGTCTCTTTGGCAATCATGCTGTCCTTTGCTGCCTCATGTTTGACATTTCTGAACTATCTTACATCCTATATGTTTCCTTACTTTTGCACATGGATGACTAATTGTTCCCTTTGATCTAACCCCAAGACAAGTCATTAAGGAACTGATCCTTTCAGGATGTAGTGAGACAGCGAGTAGAATGATGCTGCTTCCCCAGCAGCAATCACTGGCCAAGGATTTTTAAGGGTTGATTGAGAAAAACATCAATCACTAAAGCTATAGTCTGTGGCTAAGTTTATCAGAAATACAGGAGAAATAAAGGAAACAATGAAACAAAGAATAAAAGGGAAAGTGTGAAAGGAGAAAAGAACACAAACTGTAAATCTAATTCAGGCACATTAATAAACCATGGGAGGAAGGACACAGTGACTTTAACCTGTAAAACTTTATAATTTACCTTGAAATTATAACTTTAAGTATGAGATTAAAAACCGCATACTTAACACATGTTCCAGGTGGTTCTCAGGTAGCTTGTTTTGTTCCTTATTCTGAGGCACACACCTTATTTTGAGGTGTATTCATCTCCCCTACATACAACTGACATACATCAGTTGGACCAGTTTTCAATGTGCTCAAATGCACAGACACATTACTAAAATATTACTTCTTTACTGATGCCATTTATGGATTCTGAAATTATTTCTTTAAAAACTGAAAATTGTGGTTGGTATACGATCAGTTCCTTTGTCTCTTCTAACAGTGGTTCTATTAGACTTCTGAAACCTATACACTTACATCCACTCAAAAAAAATCACATCTTGAGTAAGTGACCAAGTAGGACCATAACAAGTTACATTAGATAAAATAAATCAGTCACAGTTTTACCACTTTGACAAAACATTTTATGATAGTTACAGATGTTTTAATTTGCAGTTTGAGTTTTTCATCTTATCTATATGTTGATACAGATCACTTTAAAAATAGTCACAATAATAAAACTTTGTTGAATAAGTTAATAGGATAACCTATTTTATATACAATACCATACATCTGTATTAAATGTCATTTAGATCACTCATAATTATTCCCCTGGCAATAGAATTGATCAATAGAACTTTACTGCAATCTACACACCTATTTTGTATGTTTTAGAAATAAGCTAATTTCTATTTTGTAATTCTGCCATTACAAAGGAATTTTTTCTGTGTTTCTCAGGACAAACCCCCACAAGTGGGATTACTATGCTAAAGATGAATCTGTTTGTACAGATCTTGACACAATCTGCAAAACCCTTTTTCAAAAAGACTTGTTCTAATTTTCACATTGTCTCCAGGATGCTGAGTTCTCCTACGTCCTCACTTGTGTGAACATGTTGTCTTTTCTATCTGGGGATGCCCTTTCCCATTTAAGAAAATTCTGGTACACTCCTACACATTGTATTGTACTGAGCTTAAATGCTACTCTTTCTTAGAGCCTTCGTGAAGTCTCTAGGCAGTTAGTCACTGTTCCCACAGTACTTTGTAACACTTATCAGATAATTCTGGATTTCTTATAGCTTATGTATTTCTTTTTCTTCTTTGTAGATAATTATAAACAGCAGGAATGAGTCTTGTCCCATCTCATCTTTGGAAAGTGAGATCCAATTCTGGATTCTTGATTACACTTATTGGCAAATGGAAAGAACCAATGCACAATAGAGATCTCAAGTCCAAATTTCTGACTCCATGTTTGGGAAAAAAATCATTGTCTTACTTGACATCATGAAAGTCTGTCTTATTTTAAAAACATTTCCATTGATATAGGTCTTTAAAAATCTTTTCCATGCATCTATTTTCTAAAATATACTTTGTCAGCTCTGATTTTGGGTCTCGTTGGGAAAACTCTGTGACATGCTGTGAATCAGGCCTTTGGAAAGAACTTTGGGGTACACTGGAATCAGAACAGTCTCCTTTTAGTCCAAAATAAAACCAGTTTTATGAATTTAATGTTAGGACTAGTGAACAGGATTAGACGGTGCCCATGGAGAACACAGCCAGTACATGACACTGCCTCAGGTGAAAGAAAAACATAAAAAGCAGCTCCTACTGATGAATTACATAAGAGGGTATCAGGAACCATTCCCCACATGTTATATCCCTGTGCAACTAATATTTCATTTTGTTCTTATGCAATCATAAGAAGTTCAAACAAAGAATGTATGCTATAACTAAACTTTGAAATCTGAAGCCAAAAGCCAAGGATTTTGGAATACTAGAGGTAAATCCAGATATACTTTACATATTACCAATCCTACTCCATCCCCTAGTCTAGTATAATGACTAGCTCTTACTGAAAACTTTAATTAATGAAATGAGGGTTTGAGTGGTGAAACACAGACTGTTAAGAATAATCCAAATATGAAAAAATACCATTGTTGCAATTTTAAAATTGTTTTCAGAGCCACCCTCATGAATATTTCATGAAAAAATAGTTGTCAGAAAACCCCTAGTCACTGGCAGGTGGAGGGTGCTGCCTTCCAGAACCTCAGCTCCTAGATCAGGCACTCAGGGATACTGTCAGACCATTATGGGAAGTAAAGTATGAAAGAGTACTCCAACAAATTTCTCTCTCTCTTTCTCTCTCTCTCTCTCTCTCTCTCTCTCTCTCTCATTCAAACATACACAGTCACAGAAGGAGGGAGAGAAAAATGGAGGAAGGAAGGTATGAGGCATTATAGGACACAGCAGAGGGCAACACTTTGGAGAAAGGTGACTTTTATACCCATGCTATGTATTGAGCTCAAGAATAAATCCGAAAGAATAAAAGGACATATGGATTTTCATTTCTGATTTTGTGACTTTGTACCTGTGCTGCTTTCTTTTCTTTAAAAGGAAATATTTGAGTCATTTTTTTTGCCAAACATATCCATGGAACATTTGGCCATAAGAATATAATGTATTGGGGGGGGGGGTGCACATCAGTGAAATCAGATCTAAGACTAAACCTTTGATGGGCTAATTGGCTTAACCTCTCAGAGTCCCAGTCTGTGCCTCCATAAAATGAGAACAATGGAAAACAACCCTTTATATTTCTCTGTAAGGTATAAATGAAACAAATTACAATATTAAGCAGACAAGCTGACATGCATTCAATGGTCAATACATTATACTAAAAAAACACACACACATACAGACACACAGATACACACATGCATGTACACACAGAGACACACACATGCACACGTGCACACACACATACACACATGCGCGCGCGCACACACACACACACCATATGTATGAAAAATAAAAACGAAAGTAAAAAGAGGCCATGATGCCTAAGTGATCAATGGGGAGGTCCATGAGAAATGTTAGAGATAGGAAAGTAGAGAAAATGATATAATTATATTTTGATAAAATTTTTTTATTAAAGGAAGTTATCTTTTGGGACTGCAAAGACCATTTCAGTTTTTCTATTAGTGTACATAATTTATTTTAGATATGGCTCATTCCTACTGAAGGAATTAAATTTTAATTTCAATGAAAGCTAAAGATTTTGCTTAGTGGATATCTTTCTTAGACTTTTTCTTATTTAAATTATGGGTACATTTATGCAGTCTGCGAAAAGCACTACATTCCGTTTTGTGATATACTGAACTTTGTCAGAAAATGATAGGCTTTGTTTTGGTTATCATTTGTATATGTACTCTGGTGAGATCAATAGAAAGTCATTAATATGCACTGAATATACCAGCTTCTATAACTACTATATACACAGCTTCACATGCAAGGTAAATGGAGTTCTCAAACATGATCCACTACCAGGCACAATCTCATCAGGCTAGCTCACTTATCTCCCTTTCACAGAAGAAACCCTATTGAGATATGAGTAAGAATTATGTTATCTCAGAATAAACTTGAGTCTATGCTACTTAAAATTCAAAACAAAATTCCAAAGCTTACTCACGCACTTTAAAAGCCAACTACTATTATCAGTACATCACTTACAACATACCTTATATCTGATTGAGGCAGATCAATATGTAATGCAGCCACACAGAAACATTCCAGATGTGTGACCCAAGAATATATGCCTGATTTGTAAAATAATGCATTATATTCTGGAAACTACAACCAAAAAAGAATAAGAAATTTTGGTATCATATTGTGGACAATTTAAAAGAATGTTTAGGACTGGTAAGATAGCCAAAGTGTAAAGATGGCTGCTAATAATATGTATGATGACTTGAGCTTGACCTGAGATTGATGGCCAGGACCCAGGAGACAAGAGAGAACCCACTTCTTCAAGTTATCCTGTGGCCTCCAGATCTATGCTGTTGCACTCTCTTGTGCATGTACAAACACACACACACACACACACACACACACACACACACTCGCACACACATGCACTTATATATTCACATACTCATTGATATAAAAGTTTCCTTAATTTTATATTAACACCATTTCTCTAAGGCAGTCACCGTTGAATTACCTTTGTTACTCTTAAAAATTGCTGAGGAGCAATGACTACTCTTGTAGAGGACTTGTGGGTTCCTCATGCCCACATCTGGTGGCTCACAACCATCCACAGTTCCAGCTTCTGGGAATTCAATGTTCTTATCTGGCCTCTGTGAGCAACTCCTGTCCTGCCACACATACACACACACACACACACACAAAACACACATGCACACAAACACACACACACACAAAACACACATGCACACAAACACACACACACACACACAAATAAATAATAAAACAAACCTTAAGAATTTAAATTTCTATTAAAAAGTAAAAATAAAATGTTAAATATTTATTTTATTCAAATTATCAAACTTTGTAATATTATCATAGTATATATTTAAAAATAACCCTTTAAAATATCTTTTAAATAAAAACTTGGGCCCATAGGGGTTCACAGGGTTCACAGAGTCTGAAGCACCAATCGTGTAGCATGCATGGGACTGATGTCTACATATGTTACGGTTGTACAGCTTGGTCTTAATGGGGCCTCCTAATGGCAGGAGCAGGAACTCTCTCTGACTATGTTGCCTGCTTTTGTGACCCTTTCTCTGACTGGCTTGTCTCATCTATCCACAGGAGAAGATGCACCTAGTCTTACTACAACTTGATATGCCAGGATTGGTGGATAGTTATGGGAGGCCTCTTTTTTTTTTTTTTTTTTTTTTTTTTCTGAAGAAATGGAAGAAGAGGAGGAGGAGGAAGAGGAAGAGGAAGAGGAAGAGGAAGAGGAGATGTAAATTGTGTTGGTGGCATGGAAGGGAAAGTAGGAAGGAGGGAGTGAGGGGACAGGAAAGAGAGTAGTCAACATGTAAAGTTAATTAATCAATTAATAAATATTGTGTTCATTCCTAACAATACAAATATTATTTTTAAACATCATATTCAATGTAGTCTTTAAGAAAACTCTACTTATGAAATAAGTGAAAAAGGCAAATTCGATTTTAGTTGCATTATACATTCATTTTGTTCTCCTCAGGAAGGTGCTACAATACAGCCGGCACTGACTACTGACCACCAGAGTTATCCAGGGACACACTTTGAGGACTACTTTTCTAAGTTTGTGAAAAGCTTAGACAACAGACTCATTATTAGCTTTTGGTATCTAATTTACATGTAACTTTGGATCATAAATCTACATGTAAGAGTAAAACCATGAAATCCTGTAGAAGATGAGTCAAAAGGAAACACAGGTGATCTTACATGTGGTTTTGCCATTTTTGGTTTAATATCAAAGATGGATTCATAAATAAATAAGCCAGGCTTATTTAATAATAAGTCAGGCTTATTCAAACACAAGACATAATATAACTTCTGCTTATGAGTTACATGGTCAAGAGAGTGAATTGAGCCTCAGATTAATATATTTTTAAACAACACATATGACAAAAGGCTCAAAATATGCAGGGGATTCTTGAAACTCAACAATAATAAAGTAAGACTCAAATAATAGGTCAGAGTTAAAACACACTACACCAATGACAGCTGAGTGCAATCAAACATTTGAGAAGGTGTTTTATATCATGTCATTAGTGAAATAATTTAAACATAAAGAAAAAAAGGATACTACCACATGCACATCAGAATAGCTAATATAGAACACTGAAAGAACAAACGTTGACAATCATGTCGAACAAAGAAGTTCTTATTTCTTGCTAGTCCTAGTGTAAAACGGAAAGGTCTCTTTGGAAGAATTTTGGAGTTTCCTATAAAACCTAAACTTCTTGGATTGGCCAAAATGGGTTGAAATCTTATCTCACAACTTTCAGGTAGCCAGGAGGAGTCTTCCTTCAGGAGTCACTACTGAAGCACACTCTGGGAACAGCTCCTTATTAGCAGCCTAACTGGATTTTGGGTTTCCTTTACCATGGAGCAACTTTGCCACACAATGTCATGGTAAAAACCAGCACTTCAAAGTATTATTTATTGTAGAGAGAAGCAGGTATGAACAATGAGTAGGATCTTGTCTGCCCTTGTTTATTTGCTTGCTTCTCTTTTCCTTTTTTTATATCTCTCAGTCTTTCTTGCTATGTTTCAAGTCATATCAACAATAAAAAGACAAAAGTAGTCTCTTTAGAAGGCTTAGCTTGTATTTGTCCTTGGAAACCAATAAAGGAGTACTTTTAATGCGGAGAAACCCAGAGAGAACATGGTACCTGGTAAAGTGCCATTGAAACCAAAGCTAATTATTGCTTGAATACACTTAGATTTTATAGGGTGCAGTATTTTCAAACTACACCCCTAAGGATTGATGAAAAACACAATATCATCTCACAGATCACATAGGCACAGCTTAACTATAGGAACTTGGAGTCCTATAAACTCATCACACTTAAGGGAAGGACTTTACAAAAGCAAAGATTGTGTGAGTCTGGGCATCTTTGGGTCAGAGGTGACCTCTCAGCCATGAAGGAGCCTGATGGCAATTTTGGCTTATTTACTGTCATTGAAAACAATTCTGCCACAATAAGGATAAAGCACCAAGCTCTCTGATTTGTGCGAGGTGAAGGGTGAGAAAGAATTTCTAGAAGTTAATAAACACATTATCAGTTTTCTTTTGCTTTGCTCATGGCACCATAGAGAAATCACTGACGTGTAAGAAACAGAATTCTGTCACTCCAGTGCCACACATTTAATGCAACGAGAAAATGAAATATCGACAGGCTTGGGCATAGTTCTCATAATTTCATTTAGCTCAGAGGCCTGATGGAAACACTTCTGGGTAACATGAAAACACCCAAGGAAGGCAGAGAAAATGATCACTCTTTCCAATCTTCTTCACACCTTTAGATTTCTTAGAGGTAAGGCACTACATTTTCCACAGTGATTGAAGAGGGTGGTAACAGCTGTCAAACCTCCAGAGTTAAGACATGAAACCCAATTGTAACATCTCTCCAGAGAATAAAAATGAGAGAAAGGGAACTTATAATTTCTGCCAATTAGCTGTGTTAGAATAACTAAATGGGAGGAATGGTTAGGTAAATAGCATCACTGATTTTGAAAAGCTGAATCTCTCCATTTTTATAACATTGTCATGGGTAATTACAGGCATGTTGAAAGTTTATTTCCTCTTTGGAGTTTTAAATATGTCTTCTGAGAGAACATGAAAATCTTTAAAATATAACGATGTTTTAAAAGGCAGTAGTATCTCCTGCTCTTCATGTGAATTTCCAGACTATGTCTAGATAACAGAAAAAATTATCTATATCCTAAGAATTCAATATCATTTCAAAAAGTATTTAATCTGTGCATGATGGCAGTCAGGTCAGAGTGAGGACACACAGCAAAGGACAAAGTACAGATGTGGCCTGGAGGAACTTCAAGGTCTAGATATGAAGACATATTCTTTCCTGCTTTACATCAAATTTATCTGTAAATGTCTTAAGAAGCAAAGATGGGTGATGTTTTAGAGGCAGAAGAGATGACATCTTAGGAACAAGGAGAACTATCTCAGAGAGCTAATAGAAATAGAAATCATTGATTATATCTGGAAAGATATAAAATTTCTGGACAGATAGAAAAATGTGGAAGAACTTGGAAAGAAATTGCATGACAAAGACTGGAAAAGAGAAAAAAATAAACAAAAAGACAAAAAAAAAAAAAAACAGGTGTGCCAACAAACTATTCATTTCACCTGAAATAAAAGTCACTTGGGAATATAAAGACAGACTCAGGGTTTGGAGTGTTATAGGTTAAATTATTCCTATCTGAAGGTATCTCTGTATTAATCTGTAAAATCTTAGCATTTATTCATTTATCCAGGAAAGATTATCCATTTGTAACTAAATAAAAGAATAAAAGATCATGGATTATAAGGTGTCCCCTTATGAACAAGAAAGTTCTTGCATGCGACAAAGAGGGATGAGAGAGCCAGAGTGAGAGCCAGAGTGAGAGCCAGAGTGAGAGCCAGAGTGAGAGCAAGGAGCACAGGAGAAGCAGAGGTCAAAGTGACTTGAAGCTGTGTATGTGTGTGTGTGTGTGTGTGTGTATGTGTTTGGGAGAGAGAGAGAGAGAGAGAGAGAGAGAGAGAGAGAGAGAGAGAGAGAGAGAGAGAGAGAACAAGGGAAGCAGATGTCAAATTGATTAGAAGGAGCCATGTTCTAGGCAGTGGATACCAATGTTGAATGAGCATTGGAAAATGAAGATTCTTGCCCTTGCATAAAAACAAAGACATATGACTCTTGGAACCACTTACTAAAGTTTATTATCATAGCATCACATTAAATAGACCCTTTGCCACTGGAAATATTAAGTGATATATATATATATATATATATATATATATATATATATATATATATATATATATATGAGTAAATGCATTTACGATACTTTTAAAAGTGATTTCAATTAGAATTGAATGTTAAAAGGCATTATTAGCTTGTTATTATCATTATGAAAATCATTAAGTAATCAACTTTAGATGAATTAAGGGATGGAGAAAAAAATCCTTTAAAATATTCATGATTTTTAAAAATTTGTGTATGTGTGTATCTGTATACTAGTATGTGTACCACATGCATTCAGATACCTGCAGAAGTAGTGTCAGATTCCCTGGGACTGAGTGAGTGCTGCATGGGTGTGCGCTGCACAATGTGGTTCCGGGTAAATGAACTCTTTACTGTTGAGCCATCTCTTTAGCCCAAGAGAAAATGAAGTAGTATCAAAAAGAAGTATGGGGTCCAGCTATGGGGTCTGAGAAGTAGTTCTGCAACTACAATAAGTTTCACTTCCCACGTGTTTTCTGAGTACTAGCAAGTAAAAAACAATGTTATTTCCTCATTTTATTCAGCCTAATGAATCATGAACCACTGAGAGGCTTCCTGTCTCCATTCTGTTCAAAGCCTCAACCTTCCCCTAAACAGTAGATAATCTGAGAGAACCGCAATGCTATTCCCCTCTAAAGTTACATGCTTTTTAATTCTCCTCAAAGTGTGTGAGACCTGTCTTACAGTTTGTCCTTAGCATCCATTTCTGCAGATTGGGGTCACTAGAGGGTACTGCTTGTCTGCTGATGTGAAGAAGCCAGGTGACAGTGCTGTGGTGACTTCACCGAGAGAAAAGAGGAAGAGAGGCTTCAGCATTATGATACATTGCCTAGTATATGGCTATTTCTTCCAGTCACCACCACTTTCTCTCTCTCTCTCTCTCTCTCTCTCTCTCTCTCTCTCTCTCTCTCTCATCCCTTTCTGTCACATGCAAGGACTTTCATGTTTGTGGTGGGGACACTATATAATGCATGATCTCCCCACAGCAAGTACAATAGGAACAGCCTGTGTGGGTTGGCCCAGATTGCTACAACTTCAGGTATTTTCTAAAATGCTACTCTACCACTTTTGTAAAAGACAGCCTGGTCAGCAGTGGGGTGACCTCCACAGTCAGAGGGCACCATGATAGACATCAGGCAGAAGTTTCAGTGGAAGCAAGGTACATCGGTTTTTATTTTCTGTCTCCAAATGAAAACCATGCAGGACAACCATGAGAATGAAGGCCAGTGGGGTTTATCAGTCTCTGTCACTGTGAGCAGAGAGGGAATAGATACTCTACTCATCTCTAAGTTTTGTGCTACTTAATTCTGAGGAAGCACATTCCCATGGTATTCCATAAGTGAGTCTTACTGAGCTAAAACAGAACAGTTTGTGACTGATGACCACTGAATTTGTGCAAGAATGAGCATGGCTTTGCCGTTTGTAATCCTTGCAGTTAACATGAACACACATGCATATATCTAATGGCAAGGCATGCATAATACACTAAAAATCAAATCTATTGTTTTGAGCATTTAGTTCTTTTGATGGCCAAATGAAAGTTGAGGACTATTTCTTCAAGCAGCAATGAAAAAGTAAAATGAACCAATTTTGCTGATAACCATCCTAAAATACATTATTCTTTCCTTTTTAATCAAAGTAAATAGAATGTAATTTAACCTTTTCTTAAAACGAATGACATAAGCTTCATTATGATGAGAGATGATTACCCCATACTGCTGTTGCAGAGGGATCCATGAGGGACTGTGGCAGATGTACCAGATATTTGCTTCCATAGCGATTCTAAATCCCATCAGTGGACAGCCTGCATTAATTACCATGCTGCCTACTAACAAAGAAGCCTTCCTTGCTGTTTCATGTAATGTAATCTCTTCACAATTCCCTGTCATTACTTCCTGGCATGATGTGTATAGACTCTTCTTTCTCTTCTCATAGTAGTCAGTCCCTTGATTTGTTCCTAGTCTGAGTGAGTCATTCCCACTCAGTCAAAGTCAGAAAATGGGGCTGGAGAGATGGTTCAGTGATTAAGAGCACTAACTGCTCTTCTGAAGGTCCTGAGTTCAAATCCAGAAACCACATGGTGGCTTACAACCATCTGTAATGAGTTCTGACCCCCTCTTCTGGTGTGTCTGAAAACAGCTACAGTGTATTTAGATATAATAATAAATAAATCTTTAAAAATGTCAGGGAATATATACATACTACACTGGAATTTTAGACCAATAGTTATTAAACATCAGTTGGCTACTGTTAACCTTGTTAAAATGCAAATTCTGCAAACTCTGGGTACTTCTGGAAACTGAACTAAATTGTGATGTTTCTGAACACATTCAGGGGAAAGATCGATCACATGTTGATCTTGGAGCAAAGAAGCAAGCTGCTGGCTAAGAACACACTTTTGAAGATCTAACAGCCAAGTGCTCTGAAGACAGACTAAGGCCCACTTTCCATAAATTGATCTATGGATGTACTGTAAAGACTTACAGTAATGTTGCTATCCCCAGGGTGTACTCCTGATCACTATGCCTATCGTCTGCCCTACCGCACAAGCACAGCTCCCCTCTCTGACTCAGGCAATACTTAATTTCTGCATCTTATGAAGCTCTGTCTTTAAACATTGTTGCTTTTTGGGTTTAAGTATACATCAAGAAGGACCAAGTTTTCCTATGTTCTCCTTTACCCTGCTCTTCTGAAAATTATTGTTGAGTAAGAATAGAGATAAAGTAATTAAAACCTTCAAAGTCCTTTCCATAGATTTTCAGATTTTTGTTGTGCTAATGTATTAGATAAATTGAAGCAACATTGGAAAATGTGACAATTCCAATTTCCAGTGAGCCCCTACACTTTCTTTTAATTGTATACATATCTTTTTCCATCTTAACTCTCTCCTCCTAAGGTAAACACAAACCTGAATATGCATCACCTTTATACTCTAGAACCTTTCAAGGGAGGTCCTGAAATTGATTTATACAGAAATATAAATGACAGAATATAGCTTAAAAATCTATTTAGTATAACACCTTTATTTCTGAATATCTTAAAATAAATGAAATTCTACAATGAAATATGATAAATAATATTGTTGAAAAATATTTTTAGAATTTAAAAGATAAACAAAAGTGGATTCTCTCCACCTAATTGGTAATCCACAGCTTTTCTTCACCGAGGCCAAGAGTCTCTTTGTGTGGATAAACTAAGTTCTGGTTGCATAATGAACAACTAGTGCACCCATGAAACTCCTGATATAAAATGCTAGCTGTAAACCAGCCAAGGCTAAGGCAAAACAAACAAAATCATTGTAGCAGCTCATTTAAATTAACATTGTGCGTCCCCCTCCAATGACAGATAGGATTTATTATGCAGTTATGAAAGAGTAAAACAAAAGCCCTGATTCTATTAAACATCTGTGTAAGACAGAGATGATTCAAATATTTAGGTCACTTTATCAATGAAGGCTGACACCAGGAAAGCATTTCAGTAAATGTGAAGCAATACCCATTTTGCTAATTTAATCACCAGCCCATCTGCTACTTACCCCGCCCATTTAACCAAGTCAGTCCTTACCAACATGGAATACTTAATGCAATTGTCCAAAGGTGCTCAGAGAGAAATCACAAGGGTAAGATGGGCAGTCTACATGAGGTGGGTGAGAAGTTGCTCTGTATCAAACCTCTCTGAATATCAGATAAGAAGAAGTCAATACCTCTAGGTGGTATTCCACAGAAAAAGACATTTTTTTTTCCTCAATCCCAGATGCTAGCATAATGAAAACCATGAAGACAGTATGTGTGTCTGCAGTTCCTGATCTTAAGACTGCTCACCAAGAAATGCCTGGACATTACTCAGAAATCTGAGCACAGGTGAGGTAAACATGGCACTCTGAAGCCAGAATGTACTGTGGGTGGGGTACAGAGACGTCAGTAACAGAATTGCCCATCTTTGCTTCTCAGTCACTTTGCCAGTCGCTCAGTTGTTAAATTCAGACCACACTTGGACTGTAGATGATATCAAAGTCACAACACAGTCATGTCCTCCATCACAGGGAAAGCTCAGGAGGTTAGTGCCTCTTACTCAGAAAGGGTGTGTGGTGAAGCTAAGAGTATTTTACAATCACTAGAAGACCCACAACCCCCTGTATTGAAGTGAGAGTGACTTGGGTTTGACTTTCCTGTGAGAAGGCATGTCTACAGTGGCAAGCATTTCTAAGTTCGTTATCTTCCTTGTCACAGAGCAGAATTGCAGTCTCTGTTTCACAGAGAAGTTATAGGGTAAATACAATAATATTTATAAGTTAATTAACAAAATAACTATTCAATAAATAGTCGTTATTACTACTTCCACAGAAGACAATCATATTCAAGTATAAATTTTATGAGCTCTTTCAGTATGTCTGAAAATTAAAGTAATGAACTGAATGCATGCTACAATTTGATAATCACCAGAGGCTTAAATGAATTAAAAATATGCAAAGCACTTAAGGACTACTGTAAAAGAGCAAGCTAATATTATAGAGACAGTTAATGTGTAAGGAGACTCTGATGTTTATGAACTGTATACATTCCTCTTCGACTGATGGCTCATTGTCTTTTGAACAAGCCACTTAAACTCTGCCTTACTTTAATCATCTCTGACATAAGAAAAATAGCGGAAGTTATTGAACAGATTGATGTAGAAATCATGTAATAGATATAAATGAGATTGAACTATATGTTCCAAGCACTATTTAAATATAAATGCATTTCTCAAAACACTTATTTCTACCTTATGTATGTATGTTTGCTTTGCATGCTTGTATGTGACCATGTGTGCATTCAATGTTTCTTTTAAAACCATACATGCTATTGTTACTTGGTCTTTGAATGGTTGCGAGCTGACAACTCTTGTTACCCAAATCTTTCAGAACCCTCCCATCTGATTTTTGGGTAGGACTTCTGACTGAATTATAGACAGTATGGAAAGCCCAAGTGTCACTTTTTTTTTAGGTCACACTCTGTAGACAATCTTAGGAGACTGCAGTGGGATGCTTCTACTACTCTTGACAAAGTGAGTGGATAAGATACTTACTGCTGATGGAAAAGGTCATATGCTGGAGACTATGGAAACTGATTTTGCTAACAGCCATGGATGCTTGAAGAGAACCCTAAGCTACAGGAAGGAGGACATATGGACGGCAGTCTTTGGAGATCTAAGCACTTGACTAAGCCTTGATGAATTACTTATTCATGACAAGTGTTGCTGAAGCCTTAAGAAATATTCATTGTAGAATGTGACATCACAATATAAAACCAATTCATACCCCCCCCAGCCCCATATTATCAAGTTCAGATAGCTTTGGGAAAATGAAGAAAGGCATCTTTTCTTGGTGTTCAGATCAGTTTTCTGATATCTAATTGTACTGAGTAATATAGATGCAGAGTTAACTCTGGGATGGGGTGGCCTGGTTCAGAGGAAGAAACTTTGACTCTGTTGTGAAATACAATGCAGGCTGCTAGGTCTAAGTCTAAGCTAGATGTTTCAGATGGGCACTCAATAGCAAGAGTATTAGACAGTAAGGGGAATTTACTTTCCAGCTTCAGATTCTAGTTTTGAAGTTTCATGACAAGGCAGAACTGAAGAAAGTCTTTTTGAGAGATGATGAAAATACGTGTTTATGAATTCAAAATTTCTGTAGAAATTGCTAGCAAAAATCATCCTGCATATACTGGCTTTGTGAGCAGCGTCCATTACTTTTTTCCTTGATTGTCTGCCTTTCTGAAGAACCAGAAATGAAGAGGGATGAGTAGATGTCTGAGCTTGGCTTATCATAGATTGTATGACTTAAGATGAAAAAGAAGAGTTAATACCAGTCTGTGCTTATATAACTCAGAGGTTTGGAGCTTCATAAGGATAAATAACAACTAAAAATAAAGTTCAAGGGCAGAATAAATTAAAGATAGTAATGTTACAAAATCATTTGGAAAGCAAACAGGAATCCAGACAGACCCTGAAAAGGCCTAAAGTCCTTTATCACATTTGTAGCTACAGCATATTCCATTGTAACTATGAACCTACTTACAGTTAGAGGTACAACAACAGTCTTGAGGAGTAGAAAGAAATCAGATGTTCTCCTTGTTGTCAAATCCTGTGTAATAATCATGACTTTTTGATTGCTAAAATAAAAACTGAGTCTGTAGATGAAACGGTTCTACCTCACAACTGACCTCTGCAACTGTGGAAGGATCAGAGAGGAGGCACAAGAGCGATCAAATTCCTATTTTTATTTGCTGTTTATTTGAGGTGGTGGATAGAGTTAGATGAGTGGACATGTAAGGAGAATCTGAGGGGAGGTGGGGGAGAGGAATCCATGATCACAATATGTTGTATAAATTCTCTTTCAATATAAAGAATTAATGTATTAGAGAATGATGTTGGCAAAAGACTAGCTATACTTCTCCTCCACAACTAGCAGTGAACACAGAAGAAAAGACCTGTGATCCATGTGTGTGGTCTAGAGAATCCTGTCCTAGCTCTCCGGTGCACTTCTAGTCTCAGAAGTGATTTGTTTTTAATCTTCTTAAATAAGCTCTATCTTGATCACTTTGCATATATTCCTGCTCCAATTCTTTCTCAGGATACACAAAAGCTTAGAATTCTCAGCAAGTGTTCTCTAGTCTCCAAATCCACACAGGCATGGATGGGCTATTGGTGAAAATCATCATACAGCCCCACATCACCCAACTCTAATTCTTATCCAATTCTTTTTAATTTATGCATGAGAGATCAGAGACTTGAGGAAGAGAGACAGCTTGTTAAGTTTATAGAGCTAGTTGCTTTCAACTTTGGAACATAATTACAAAAGGCAATTTGTACATTTGCTTATTCCTGATAAGTATCTCTATTCACAATGCTAAACACAGATTTTTGCTTCTTCAAACAGTTTTAGTTCTTTAATTTGGAAAGTCTGTTACATTTCACCAGTGTGAGGAAATGAGTATGTCTAATCTTGTCAATATAATATTTCTTCTCAATTCCTGTTATATCCAAACCTTCTTATTTGAAAGTCAGTAAAATCTTTTGGCAAATCTCTTGAAGTTACAAAGCAGAAACTCAAAACAGTTTGCAGAATACTCAATACAAATGGGCTCAGGAACACTTCTTAAATGATGGGCCCTTTGCGTCTTCTTGAAGTCTCTTGTGAATTTCAAAGTTATTTATTACCTTTTATATTCATGTTTTAAAATTTCCAAGTCACATAGTGATGTTTCTGTATTACAATTAAATAGATATTTTCAGTATTTCATGAGAGTCACAAAAAAGAGAGGAGAACATGTTTTTGTGGATATAAAAGAGATTAGAAGCTTACAAGGTGTTCCAGATACTATATGGAAGGTACAGTAATTTACTTCTCCTTAACTCAAAAGACGCACAGATGTGTCTTTACTTCGAAATATTTCTTGACAATAAATTGTATTTAGAGAGATGTAAATGTAAAACATAAATCCAATATTTAGCATTGTTTTGAAGTCCAAGAACAAAGCTATAAGGTCTTAAAAGTTATGTTCTTAGCCATAGAGTATTACTAGTGTAAAATTTGACACTGTTAGTGAGTTGCAGGGAAAACTCATTATAGAAAGGAACAGATAGGGATCATTCACAGTACTTCATGCTTACTTTAAGGAAGACAGGTAGCTTCAACCATTTGAGCAGGACACTGACAAACCCCAGTCAGTAGATGGGAAATCCCCAGAGAGGTGAGGACTCTTTTCATTATGATGAACTGGCTACTGCTCCTCAAGTTTTTAAATATTTGTAATTCTGCAATGAATTCACTAACAATACATACAAGAGTTGGTTATATGGACAGTAAGGTGTCCATCTGTGTGTGGCTCACAAGACTGTACAGATTATTTCTCAGTATGGGAACTGCTGTGATTTCCTGAAGACCATTATTAGAGTTTCTGGCCATCCAGACATCATGGCTGAAGAACTAGGTCTCTAATACTAAATCTCACTTTGTTCATTTAGGTTTTCCTCTCTGGACATCCATATAATTATTCAAAGCCCTTTCTTTGCCATCCTTTTCTTCCCTCCTTTGTCTCCCAAATCAATAATCAAAAGGTGGAGGTATTACACACTATTTGTGGTGTTCAAAATGTATCCAATTTGACACAATTAATTATAGCCTAGTCAGAGAACATTAAATTCTGAGTTTCTATCATCTGTAACTCTGAAACGTGGTGGCTGATTGTCCATATTCACTCAGGTTTTATTATATGCATCTAGCTTAAGACAAATCACAGTAACAAGGGAGGCTCAATGCTATTGCTCACCTCATCACACAGCCCATAAAATCTTTCCCAAGTTTCACATACTGTGGCCTAATGAGATGACTGTTTGAATAGGAACTCATGAAGACGCCATAGTTTAGAACACATTGGGACAATCTACTGTTCTACAGATGCTCATTAACCAAAATCATGCTGGAAATAAATTAAGGAGATACTGGGGCCAGGTTAAATGATCCCCAAATCCAGCTATCATCTGCTAAAAGACTGTAGGAGACTGAAGCAGAGGAATTGTAACTGAGCACTCTGCAGGATGAGGACAAAACACACCTTGGACTCAGATATCATCTTAGAGGAGATGTACTTTCAGAAACTGATGACAGGCTTCCTAATACAAGAGAGGACAGCAAGCACTTTACCTCTGTGACATATTTCAATCACTTTCTTTCTACCAGCTCTCTGCTTTTCCACAAGCCATTATTATCCCTGCCTGTCAGCACAGTTGTAAGAGTCTCCTTCCTGCTGTCCACAGCTTTTGGATGTCACATTACTGAATGATTCATCCATTATACACCACTATTTCTCTCCCTGCCTTTCACTCTTTCTTTCCTCTATCTATCCATCTCTTTCTCTCTGTATATCTATACCTATACCTATACCTATATCTATATCTATATATCTATATCATCTATATCATCTGTATCATCTATATCTATATCTATCTATCATTTATATCTATATCTATCTATACCTATGAATGACAGGAGTTCATTCACCACCATGCCCAAGTATTTCAACCCTAGAGAAAAAAATCACTTTAATTACTGCTAAGAAGCAAACAAAGCAAATCCAGAATTTCCATTTGATTGGATAATTTAAGTCCACCCCCTTTAAGATGCCCTAAACACTTGCTTAAAAGTATTTGTTTCCCTATACCAATGCCTGGCAAACATGGAGGTGGAAGCTCACAGTCAGCTATTAGATGGAACACAGGGTTCTCAAGGAAGAAGGAGCTAGAGAAAGTACCCAAGGAGCTGAAGGGGTCTTCAACCCTCTAGGTGAAAGAATAACCATGAACTAACTAGTACCCCCTGAGCTCATGTCTCTAGCTGCATATATAGAAGAGGATGGCCTAGTTGGCCATCAGTGGGAAGAGAGGCCCCTTGGTCATGCAGACTTTATATGCCCCAATACAGGG
>LR755393.1:9730-21300 GCA_902729485.2 Mus minutoides | reverse complement strand
GTACCCCTGCAGCAGGTTCTGCATGTCTCCTAGGTCATCCGGCTCCGCCCAGCTTACCAGAGGCCCACCTACGACCAGCCCACCTGCGCAACCTGAGATGTCACGAGACTTCAGGGTTCCCGCCAAACTCCAGAACGCCTGCGCAGAAGACTGGGGGCGGGGCTTCCCTTCTTTTATCCCAAAATGCTTGTCCACCATTAAAGAGTCGTTCTAAGCAGAAGCAACCATGTAGCCTCGGAGACCTTCTTTCTTCCCCCACTCCCTTAGTTTCATTTCAGCTTCGGGCCAATCCTCCAGGAACCCAGTCCACTGCGGGCAGTGGACCCCAACACCCCCAAATAATCAAAATATCATATCTACTCCAAAAATTACAAATTCTATAGAAATAGCTCTTAATGAAAATTACTAGAAAGAACATGAATAATAAGATTTTGAGATAACCAGGCATGGCCTCACATCTCTGGTTGGCTGGTGGGTACCACCAAGATGAACAAGTATGTGATTGAGAAATGGAGGGAAAGAAGAGAGGTGAAACTGAAGACAATAGCAGTGAGAAACAGCCTAATGTTGCAGAACCCTGCTATTAAGGTTCATGTTCGGATAGTGCTCTGAACTTGGTGCAAAATGGAGGACTCTTTCTCATTGGGGCTGCCTTTTCTTCTCCTTAACTTGGAGATTATCTATGAGTACAGATACCTGATATTTTTTGGAGTATGACCCTGGGCAGAACTCTTTGCAAATGCTGCAGACTCAGTTTACAAGTCCAGCTTTAGTTTCCCATTCACATGATAATTAGGTATTGTGTTATCACCAATTAGCCCTTTTACACACACCCTAAGAGTTCTTATGTATACCCTACTCTCACAACAAAAAAGTGAGCTGTCTCAATGAAGCTGTCTTTGGAAGTCCTTCTATCACACTGACAGTCCTCCAAACCTTGCTCATTGCTTCTGCTCCCTCCACACTCATGGGCATGGCCACCCCACCCATAGGAGAAAGGGGACTCACAGATGACCCCAGAAAAGGGACCCCTGAATGCAAAGAGTTTCTGTGGATCCCCTTAATTTAGTGGAATTTTTTCCTGACCATCCCTCCCAAGGATATGTCATTTCTGTACTTTGTTTTAATTTCGGTTTGTGACTTGGTTTAAGGTTTGGATATCGGTTGTAGAACAACTGAAGCTTCTCAGTCAGGGTGATTCCCTGAGATTGGCCTCCAGTTCCTAACCCTCTCTCTAGACCCTGACATCTTAATTGGTTATAGGCTGTAAACTTTGTGTCACTCACAGAGAGAAAAACTGGTCACTTAGTAACCAATTAAAAGTCTTTTAAATCTGCATGCAGCTTTGCAATCCTTGGATTGTACTCAATTCCCAGGGGTGAATTTGCCTCCAGAATATTGAACTCTAATGGCTATATTTCCTCTCAATTCTTTTGAGTTGGAGAACTCAATATTACATCAGAGGGATTTCAAAATTTGTTCTGTAGGGCCTAATTTAAATCAAGAGGACACAAAATCTCTGACAGGAGGGCCTAGAATTCAGGAACAAAGTACTTTACCATGGGTTCTGCCAGTAGATATTTCTGACTCTGACATCTGATCCTGTGCTAACTACTTGGCTCACAGAAAAATCCAGGAAGGCGATTTTTTCCCCTCTCTATCTTCTTATTAATACCTGCCATCAGTCAATGCATAGGGAAATAGCCAAGCCTAAGGATCACCTGTTAGAAGAAAAAAACACCGGAAGATAAAGGGGAAGACTCAAATGAGGAGAATGATCCTGAGGATTATCCAGTGGCTGATTTAGACATTCTGTAAAAGGCAGTTGCCTTAGACAGAAATTACCTTGTAATCTACAATATCCCTCCCATGTTTAATCCCTGTACCACTCTAAGAGCTCTCTTTGGCTACAGAGGATAAAAACCTTAAGAGGAAGGCTTCTAGATACATGCAGCTGAGCTCCCCGCAACAGCCTCAGCCACACTATCTGTAACATTATCCTCCATGGATATTAGGCAGCCCTCTAATCTTAGACATGTTGGAAACAATTACCACAGATCCCTCAGCCACAATGGCTCAGGGATCCAGAACCTTAACCCATAGGGACTTTTCCCATTAATGCATATTCAGACACTATCAACTTGCTCGGTATCCCCTCCTGGTAGCACACCTAAAAGAGTTACATCAAGCCATCCTTGAGGACAGAATTCATGTCCCATGGGGCAAATGTATTTTACAATGTTTCAATAGCACCTTTTAACCCTCCAAGACTGGAGAAATATATGCCAATCTACTCCTTTTAATCTTCTGTTTATATAATGGAAAGCTCTGCTTAAAGATGAATGTCAAATGTAGACTAGAAAAATAAAACATATAATCAAGAAATAGGAACACAACAAAGACAAAATACCCCTCTTCAGTTAATTAATTGGAACTATCACCAACTGTAAGGCTAGGGTAATTTCTCCATAGAGATTCAGTAGGCCTTAGTCCCTACTGGCAGCTTTGAGCAGGCCTGCTTATGTGCTTTTCAGGATTGGGGCCATTTACCACCCTTTAGCACAGGCCCTGGGGAGGCCTGTTTGTGATGTTCCTGAAACAAACAAACAAACAAACAAACAAACAAACAATCAAAAACAACTTAGACTCTCCTGGATTTTATACTAAGGGTACAAGCCAGGGTAGGCAGAAAAATAAAAGAGCCTGCAGTCAAATGTTTGTAAGTAATCTTATTCAGAATAAAAATGACCCTGAAACACAGGCAGGCATGTCAAGTACTACAAAATGTACATTATGACAAATGGATCATTGCTATCTGAAACATTTACATAAGCTCATACCAGGCCTGCTCTCTTTCCCAGGTCTTTTTACAACACAATGTCTAATTCAAAGTATGTGGAATGTTGGAAGACTGGACATTAGAAAGGAGATTGTCCATAAAATGTCTCAACTGACCCCAAACATCTCAAATCCATATTCCTCTCATTCAGGAAAGGTTTTCATTGGAAAAGGGACTGTAAATACAAATAAGACAAAGATAGCAAGCCACTGCTACCTTTAAATTCCTTGCAGGGCACCACTCTGCCCCACTACTAAAAGTGAAGAACCCACAAATTCACTGTCACTAGCATACTGGAAAATATACTTTAAACTTTGAATAAAAACTGACAATAAAAAAATTAAATGTTATATAGTCACATGGGCAGATAAGACTATTCTAAGACCATCTGAGGTTCTTCCACATTATACTCTTTTTTTTTTTTTTTTCCGAGACAGGGTTTCTCTGTGTAGCCCTGGCTGTCCTAGAACTCACTCTGTAGACCAGGCTGGCCTCGAGCTCAGAAATCCGCCTGCCTCTGCCTCCCAAGTGCTGGGATTAAAGCCGTGCATCACCGCCACCCAGCCACATTGTACTCTCTTACCAGGACCTCAACCAATGATATTAGATGGTCTCTCCTGATAATTTATTACACAAGATTTTTTAAAATGGGAGGACTAGATGGAACAAATAACATAACTACATTCATTGTGACCAACTTTGCCACAAATCTGTTGGGCAAGGCTATCCTAGATTTAAATATAATATTAGAAGAAAGGTGAATGTCTCCAAGTAAAAGATTACGAAAAATAGCAAAACCAATAGAATCGCCAATTCTAAGAGCCACTGTTGAATATCATTTTTCAATAAAACTTATCATTGAAATTGAAAAAAAATTCTCAAGTTTTATTTGGAAAAAGAAAGGTCTAGGATAGCCAAAATAATCCCAAGCATTAAACATCTGTGAGAGGTATGATCATTTCATATTTGAAATTGTACTGCAGAGTACCAACAAAAAATAGGTATACTAATCAGTGGAATAGAAATCAGAATCAACATCTTAGCCCATATTCTTACATGTTCCTTATCTCTGACCAAGTAGCCAAAAATACAAATTTGTTAAAAATGCAGCATCTTCAAAATATGATGCTAATAGTAAACAGTTAAATGTAGAAGAGTGAAACTGGATACTTATCTCTCACACTGCCCAAAGCTAAACCCACATTTAAAGGACATAGACATAAGATACTACCTTGTTTTCTTTTTTTTTTTAATTTTTTTATTAGATATTTTCCTCATTTACATTTCAAAAGCTATCCTGAAAGTCCCCTATATTCTCCCCCTGCCCTGCTCCCCTACCCATCCACTCTAACTTCTTGGCCCAGGTGTTCCCTGTATTGGGGCATATAAAGTTCACAAGATGAAGTGGCCTCTCTTTCCAATGATGGCCAACTAAACCATCTTCCTCTACATATGCAGCTAGAGACCCGAGCACAGGGGGTACTGGTTAGTTCATATTGTTGTTCCACCTATAGGGGTGCAAACCTCTTCAGCTCCTTGGGTAATTTCTCTAGCTCCTCTATTGGGGGCCCTGTGTTCCATCCAATAGATGACTGTGAGCATCCACTCCTGTATTTGACAGGCACTAGCATAGCCTCACAAGAGACAGCTATATCAGGGTCCTTTCAGAAAAATCTTGCTGGCATGTACAACTATGTCTGCTTTTGGTGGCTGATTATGGGACGGATCCCTTGGTGGGGTAGTCTCTGGATGGTCTATCATAGCTTTAAACTTTGTCTCTGTAATTCATTCCATGGGTATTTTGTTCCCCATTGTAAGGAGGAATGAAGTATCCACATATTGGTCTTCCTTCCTGATTTTCTTGTGTTTTGCAAACTGTATCTTGGGTATTCTAAGTTTCTGGGCTAATATTCACTTATTAGTGAGTGCATATCAAGTAACTTCTTTTGTAATTGGGTTACCTCACTCAGGATGATATCCTCCATTTACCCAAGAATTTCATAAATTCAGTGTTTTTAATAGCTGAGCAGTACGCCCTTGTGTAAATGAACCACATGTTTTGTATCCATTACTCTGTTGAGAGACATCTGGGTTTTTTCCATCTTCTTGCTATTATAAATAAGGCTGCTATGAACATAGTTGGAGCATCTTCTGGATATATGTCCAGGAGAAGTATTGCTGGATCACCTGGAAGTACTATGTCCAATTTTCTGAGGAAGCACCAGAATGATTTCGAGAGTGGTTGTACAAGCTTGCAATCCCACCAGCAATAGAGGAGTGTTCCTCTTTCTCCACATCCTTGCCCATTGGGTGGAGTGTCGTGAAGATTTTCAATGTGCCTCATCTAAAGGAGCAACACCTATTGTGGTGATGATGTTAAAGGGTAATTGTCTCTTTACAGGCAAGTATTATTCAGTTGTTTGTGTGTACAACATTCTCAATCCACTCAGGAGATGTCAGAACTTTAGGTTGTTTTCCTTCCTCGTTACTGTGAATAGAGTGACAGTGAACATCAGTAAGTATGTGAAGAATAGAACATTGAATTCTTTGACATATGTCAAGGAGTTGTTATTCTGCTTATATGTTAAATATTTCTTTAGGTTTTCAAAATTCATGAAACCTATTTCCATACTGATGGCCTAGTTTCCTTTCCCAGAAAAAAATAAATGGGAGTTCACATTTTATACATCTTCTGCAGAATATGTTGTCTATTCTTTCCGGTTTTTTTTTTTTTTTTGTCCAACTGAAATAATTTTTATTAGATATTTTCTTTATTTATACTTCAAATGTTTTCCCCTTCCTAGTTACCCCTTCAGAAATGCCCTATCCTCTCTTTCTTCCCCTGTTCCCTAAATGTATCCAATACCATTCCCAGTCCCTGCATTCCCCTTACTGTGGCATAGAACCTTCAGAGGACAAGGGACTCTCTTCCCATTGAGTGCCAATCTACATATGCAGCTAGAGCCACATGTCCCACAATGAGTTTTCTTTGATTGGTGTTTTAGTTCCAAAGAGTACTGGGGGTACTGATTAGTTCATATTGATAATGCTCCTATGGGGGATTCAGACCTCTTCAGCTCCTTGGGTGCTTTCTCTAGCTCCTTCTTTGGAGACATTGTGCTCCATCCTAAGGATGATTATGAGCATCCACTTCTGTAATTTTCAGGCAGTGACAAAGGTCTTTAGGAGACATCTATATCGGGCTCCTAGCTTCAGGCTCCTGTTGGCATCTGCCATAGTGTCTAGGTTTGGTGATTGTTTATGGTATGGCTCCCCCAAGTGGTGCAGTCTCTGGATGGTTCTTCCTTCAGTCTCTGCTCTGAACTTTGTCTTTGTGATTCCTTCCATGGGTTTTTTGATCACACTTCTAAGAAGGATACTGAGTTTCTGGGCTAATATCCACTTATCAGTGAGTGCATATCAGGCGTGTTCTTCTATTATTGGTATACCTCACTCAAAAAGATACCTTGCAGATCCATCCATTTGTCTAAGAATTTAATAAACTCATTGTTTTTAATAGCTCAGTAGTACTCCATTGCATAAATGTACCATATTTTCTGTATCCATTCCTCTGTTGAGGGACATCTAGGTTCTTTCCAGCTTCTGAACACTATAAATAAGGCTGATATGAACATAGCGGAGCATGTGTCCTTACTACATATCGGACCATAATCTGGGTATATGCCCAGGAGTGGTATTGCTAGATCTTCTGCTAGAACTATGTCCACTTTTCTGAGGAACTGCCAAACTGATTTCCAGAGTGGTTTTCCCAGCTTGCAGTTCCACCAGCAACGGAGGAGTGTTCCTATTTCTCCACATTCTCGCCAGCATCTGCTTTCACCTGTGTTTTTGTTCTTAGCCATCCTGACTGGTATGAGGTAGAATCTCAGGGTTGTTTTTATGTGCATTTCACTGATGATTAAGGATCTTGAACATTTCTTCATAGGTGCTTCTCAGCCATTCAGAATTACTCAGTTGAGAATTCTGTTTATTTCTGTACCCCATTTTTAAATAAGGTTGTTTGGTTTTCTGGAGTACAGCTTGTTGTGTTCTTTATATATATTTATATTTGATATATGTAGGATTGGTAAAGATATCTTCCCAATCTCTTGGTTGTCTTTTGGTCTTACTGACAGTGTCATGTGCCTTAAAGCAGCTTTGTAATTTTATTAGGTACCATTTGTCGATTCTTGATCTTACAGAAAAGCCATAGAGGAGTAGATAGCAGGAAATAATCAAACGCCAGGCCCACATCCACCAAGTGGAAACAAAAAAGATCTATACAAAGAATCAACCAAACTTGGAGCTGGCTCTTTGAGAAAATCAACAAGTTAGATGAACCCCTTGCCAGACTAACTAGGGGCACAGGGACTATATCAGGAATGAAAGGAGAGGTATAACAATAGAATCTGAGGAAATCAAAAAAGTATCAGATACTCCTACAAAAGACTATACATAACAAAACGGAAAAAACTGGTTGAAATGGACAATTTTCTAGACAGGTACCAAAGTTAAATCAGGATCAGATTGATGATTAAACAGTCACCTAAAGAAATAGAAAGAGTTATTAGTAGTCTGCTCTGTTTTTAATCTTCACCATTCTGAAAGGTAATTCTGCACCTTTTAAGAATGTTGTACACTTCCTTCTATGTTTGACATTTCTAATTCAACTTTTGGAATCTTCTCTATAGATCCATTGCCAGTTTTCATTTGAGCCATTAGACTTCTGGATTGTTTCTTTTTTATGACTTCTCTGTGTATTCTGCATATTAATCACTTATACTGGCAAGTATTCACTCTCACCCTTTGGACTTATCTTTACTTGACTGAATATTTCATCAGCTGCACATATTTTTAGTTTTAGTGATCCTGTTTGTCAATTCTTAGCCTTAAGTCCTCTCTGAATGACATCTCAATCTTAAAGACCTTTCTTACACCTGGATCTTCATTCAGCACTGCTGATGTTTCCTTCTCATAGTTTCAAGCCTTTAGGTTTCACATCACCATCTTTTACACATTTTTCTTTGATTTTATGTGTAGAGCGATAATTATGGCTATCATTTTTCTGCATGTGTACATTCAGTTTTTCTAGGATCATTTTTGGTGAATGATATCATCCCTGTATTGTGAATTTTTGACATCTTAATCAAATGTCATATGACTATAGCTATGTATATTCAAGTGTGGAATTCCTTTTTCATTGCATTGATCCAAGTATCTGTTTTTGCTGTTAACATAGTGTTTTTAATATTATTCCTCCATAATTTTTTTGAAATCTGGTATTATACCAACAAGAATAATTATTTGTTTCTTAGAATACCTTTGATGATCCAGAGGGATTTGTGTCCCTATATGAAGTTTTTGATTTTAGACAATTTCTCTGAAGAGTCCCATGTGTATTTTGTTTGGGTCATGTTTAATATCTAAATATTGATAGGATGCACATGTTACAATGTTAATGATACCAAACCAGGACACTGGGAGTATTTTCATCTTCTGTTGTTTCCTACATCTCTTTTCTTCAGAGATCTATTTGTAGCTCTAAGTATAGAATTTTTTCACATCTTTGGTTAGGATTCCATATAGATAGGTTTTTATGCAATTTTCAATGCAAATTATTTTCATGGTTTCTTTTTCAGTATATTTGTGGTTGGTCTGTGGGAAAAAAGGGTACTATTTTTTCCATAAGTTGATCATATTTTCTGCCATTTTGATGAAAGTATTGATCCATTCTCAAAGATTTAGTAGGTAAATATAGGAACCTAGAAAATGTTGTCATGTTACCCAGGTACGGTAAGGCAAATGCTGCATATTCTACTTCATCTATGGATCATAGTTTTGCTTCTTTAAAAATGAATATATAATATGGAGTAGCCATGGAAGTAAAAACGACCAACCATGTGAAGGAAGAATAGGAGCTGTAGAGATGGCCATGGTAGAATTAAGATGCTATGAGAAAAAAAATGGGGAACATGAAAATAAATGAACTGGTCAGATGTACCATACAGAGGTAGAGGAAAGAAAGAATGATAAATAACATTTTATATATATATATGAAACAATAGGGGGGCATCTGTTTTATTTTTACTTGAAACAGCTAGAATATATAAATGTATATGTATTTAAAAAGTATAAGTATAGTTTAAATGAAATACAATATTTGGCTGAAAATTATCCCCACAAATAGCAGAGACTATCAAACCAAAACCACACAATGGGGTGGAAAAATTCCTATAGATTGGTTCATCCAAGACACAAACAAACAATATCAATTTTGTAAGTGTCTCTGGTTGCACTCTAGAGCTCCAATGTAAGACCCTATTATATATGACACTACATGTTTTGAACATATAACATGAAATAATAAAGCTGGTACTATCCTAAAAACCTCCAGCCTGAAAATAAGAAATGCAATGAACAGTACTCATTAAAAAAAAAAGTTACTCCCCTAAAGCAGTATACTATCTAACTACTTTGTAAAATCTTAAACTTCCTCCATGCCATAATGAGTGTGTATTCTGAAGGTAATATGCTAGGCTGTGGCAAAACTACTACAGTCATAACCTCATAGTTCTTTCTACACTTAAGGACTTTAGGGGAAAGGAGAAGGTGTTGAGTTCTGGGAGTTTCTTCTATTGAATGCAAGAGAACTGTATGGTTTCTCTAGATATGAAATTGACAGAGTAGTCTTTTCTTGAGTAGTTTTCACTGGGAGACTTAGAAAATCTTCAATGGGAAACAGAGACAGAAACAACATTACAAAAAATCAGGCTGTATGTTTCATACTGTTTACTCCTGGAAGAAGAAATAATGCATGAAGCCAGTCTTGACCTTTGCTATGTGTCCTAGAACACACTGGTAACTTCTGCTAAATGTCATTCAACTCATATCCATTTCTTGACTTCCTTCAGTGTCAACAATATGTGAAGAGCGTAATGTATGATGAAAGAAAAATATCACCTTTGATCTCAATGGAAACAGAAATAAGATTAAGTAAGCGTTGATATGCAAAAGTATTAGGGGACAAAGAGGGGATGAACAATGTCCAGGTATCAGGTTGAAGTTTCAAATATCTTTGACATTTTGTTCTGCTTTAATATTGTAGTACTTAATACAAATTTTAATTTGTTGAATGTTTATGTTTACTGTTCAAGAAGTCCATACCTGTATGTAATGGAGTTTGGCCAAGCCTACCCTCTTTTGCCTCCTCCATTTTCTTAGTAACCTCCCAACTGAGAATGTTTTCCTAATTTGAGTGTTCTTTCTTTGAAAGTCACTGAGTAAATCTGCATGTGCACTGCTGTGAAACTGGATTATTTAGCTTAGATTGAAAATGTCCATTTCTAACCATTTTCCTGAAAAGATCATAATTTTATTCTCATTTCTTATGCTTTTTATTTAGTTTTTAATTCATAAAAATATACTGACTTTTCTTGTCATATATTCATACATATACGTTACTGTACTTTGCTCATGAGAATCTCTGACACTACTTTCCTCTATTCTTTCTTTTTTTTCCTTTTATTGGAAATTTTCTTTATTTACATTTGAATTGCATTTCTCTTTCCAGTTCTATGTTCCAGAATCTCCCTATCCTCTCTGTCTTCCTCCTTCTTTTTATAATACCAAACTTCCCTTGCTTATTCTTGCAATTCTCTCTCTCTCTCTCTCTNATGAGAATCTCTGACACTACTTTCCTCTATTCTTTCTTTTTTTTCCTTTTATTGGAAATTTTCTTTATTTACATTTGAATTGCATTTCTCTTTCCAGTTCTATGTTCCAGAATCTCCCTATCCTCTCTGTCTTCCTCCTTCTTTTTATAATACCAAACTTCCCTTGCTTATTCTTGCAATTCTCTCTCTCTCTCTCTCTATATATATATATATATATTTCTCTTTCTCTCTTTCTATATCTCTCTGTCTCTCTCTATACCTCTCTGTCTCTCTGTCTCTGTCTCTATCTCTGTCTCTCTCTCTCTCTCTTTGTGTGTGTGTGTGCGTGAGTGTGTGTGTGTGTGTATGTGTATGTGTGTCTAAGCTCATGTGTGCTCAAGCCAAATTTCTGGTGCCCAAATGTTCCTGGATATGTAACCATTATTTTCTCCCACTGATTTGTGCACTGTTAGGAGCACCCTGATTCTATGACTCCCAGCACTTGACAATTGTTATTTGGATTAAGAGAAATCTTAATATTTAGGTCCATGCAAAATAACCCTAGTGTGTCTATGTTTGCTGTGTATTTTTCTAGTTAGATTTAAGTGAAAATTATAAATACTCAAGAAATAAATTTTAATTGCCAGTGCCTAGACATAACTTCATTGGACCCACATTTAAAATTATATATATATATATATATATATATATATATATATATATATATATATATATATATGTAATTTTCCTCAGACTGTGAAAAACAATAAAAACAATGAAAGGTTGGAAGAGTTCATGGGTATTCCTAAGCACTAGTTTTACAGAGTTAAACAAAGAATTCTCAACTGAGGAATATCGAATGGCTGAGAAGCACTTGAAGAAATGCTCAACATCCTTAATCATCAGGGAAATGCAGATCAAAACAACCCTGAGATTCCACCTCACACCAGTAAGAATGGCTAAGATAAAAAATTCAGGTGACAACAGATGCTGGCGTGGATGTGGAGAAAGGGGAACACTCCTCCATTGTTGGTGGGAATGCAAGCTGGTTCAACCACTCTGGAAATCAGTCTGGCGGT
>LR755394.1:0-12490 GCA_902729485.2 Mus minutoides | reverse complement strand
CCTCCCTCCCTCCCTTCCTCTCTCTCCCCCACTCTGTCTTGCACACACACAAACCACAAAAACAACACAAAAGTAAGAAACCTATCCTCTACAAAAACAGAAATCAAAATAAACATTTTAAGATTTCATGAGAGCGTGCTTGGACATGAGACTTCTTCCAGAGATTTCTTCTTCAGAAATCTCATTCAACTTAAAGATTAATCTCTCTCGATACTAGCACTATTATTTTATTGTATGTATTTAAAATATAGCTCATACTTTTTATTTTCGAAACACACACTCAGCTTGCTCTCTTTTCCTTCAACTTCTATTATTAAATGGAGAACCTTCCAGTTGTTTCAAAATGTTTTTAATTGATGTGAAAGCCATGGACTTTAGCATCTTAAGCATACAAACTCTACTTTTCAATAGTATGGAGTACACATTCTTTGTGGGTTGTTATCATCATTTATCTCAAGAACTTACTCTGTCTTCAACTTATATACCCCTTAAACAGAAACACTCAGATCCTTCTCCACAGCCTCGGTAATGAAAATCCTGCTATTTCTGTAAATTTGACTATTGGACATACCTCACACACACATATATGATCAGAGTATTTTTGTGAGTGCCTTATTTTAACAATTATAATATCCTCAAGGTTCACTCATGTCATGAACATATCAGAATGCTTCATATTTTTGAGATTGTATTCATTTTTACTTTATGTTTATGGTGTTTTTCTTGCATGCATGAATGGATAGTATGGACATGCATTGACAAAGAGTAACAGAAAAGGTCATAGTATATTCTAGAACTGGAGTTGCAGTTGTGGACCACTGTGTGCATGATGGGAACTGTACCTCATCTTCTGGAATAGCAATCAATATTCTTAACTGCTGAGCCATCTCCCCAGCTCCTAATGCTGAAAAAAATAATTAAATGCCCTTACATATTTGTTTATCCATTCATCTATCTATGGACAATCTCTCAGGATTACCTTCCTCATGCTGTGGAAGACTGAAATCATATTGTAAGAACTGAAGTTAGCAATCCAGAAAGACTTTATCCCTCTGGTTGGGATTTGAGTTAAGCTATAGTATATTGTATGGATGCAGTCAATATTGTCCAAGAAAATGCTACACTCCTAGGCATATATGGGTAACTGGGTCAATCAATTTTTTTGTGTGTGATAGGAATGGAATATAGGTGACTTTTATTCTTTTATTTTGTGAATGAAACTTCAGTGGACATAGATATACAAATATTTTTGAGATTCTGCTTTCAATTCACTTAGGTAAATGTCCCAGATATTGAACATTTACATTTCACACACACACAAAAAATACCTTCCTTACATATCATGTACCATCTTTTCTTAGATGAGAGGTCAACATCTATGTCCCATGGACCAAACACAACCTCTTACATATTGTAAGTTAATGTACTGTCTTTATATCTTTAAGTAGTTGAAAATTAAAAAAGAGAAGAGAAATCTTATAGAATACAAAAATTCTGAGCAGCTCAAACTTCATTATCATAAGCACTGTGTTGTACTGGAACATGCACATGTTCATCTGCCTTCATGCTACAAAATTTTGGGGTGAGTAATGGTGAGAGGTACTGTGTGGCTTGCAGAGATGAAACCGTTTCCTCTCTGTCCCTTTACAGAAAAGGTTTGCTGACTATTTTATTTGTACTGCTTTTGGCCACTATAGATTTTTACAAACTGACAAATTTTTCCTTGCCATGGTTACTTTCTGATACTGTCCCACTACTTTACTCAGGTCACAGGTCAAAATATTTTGAGAGAGGTGTTTGAGGTAACAATCCATCTTCCCACTTCAGTGATATTCAAACTCTAGTTGGGTTCCCTCCTCATCCTTCTACTGAAATACTTCTGTCATGACCCTTCATGGATGAAATTGGCTAATTCCAGTGTCATACTTTTGGTCAGGTCATCTGGTTGTCCCATGTGGTACGATAGTGTACACTTTTTGTTTTGAAACACAGTCTTTGCTTGGCTTCTGTTCAACCGTCTCAGGTATCTTTTCTTTATAGTTGTGGCTACTCCTGTCCTTGCTTGCTGTCTCTTCTGTGATCTGTATATTTTAGGGTTTTTTCATCAAATTTCTACTATCTGCCTTTACTCTCTGCAGGATAGTTTAAAGCACTGGCATTCAATATTGTCAAAACACTTATACTGAGTTTTGTGTGCATGCGTGCACGTGCTCGCGTGTGCGCGCACACACACACTTACATAGAGAGAGACAGAGAGAGACAGAGAGAGACAGAGAGAGAGAGAAACAGAGAGAGAAAGATACAGAGAGAAACAAAGAAGCAGAGAGACCAAGTGACTAAGAAATAGAGACAAAGTTGTTATTATTTCTCCATACTGTCTAGAAGTTGCCTGCTTGATATCTCAGTTAGAAGCTCAAGAGGACCTTCAAACTTCACATGCTCAAAACAGGCTCACATATGCCCATCTATCAATGTTTCTACATTTTGAGACATACTGGCCATCCTTTTTTTTTTTCTGGCCATCCTTTTTAACTCATATTTCTCTCTAGCTCTTTCACAAAACATTTATCAACTCATATACATATACACATGCAAGACCGTGGAGACTGTGTGAAAGACATCAGCTGGGTCAGTACACTAACTTCTACCTTAGTTCAAATCATACACTTCTTAGATAGAAGAAGCAAATTTGTAATTTCCAAATTTCCATGTTTGTTATAATCCATCTTCTACCATGTGAAGAAGGAAAAACTGACCAAGTATGTAAATACAACTAGGACCTACATTGGATGGCCTTGTAATTACAATAAATACCAGACTCTACTGTCCACTTTGCAGGGACCTCTCCCACTATATCTACTTCTTTTCTTTGTCTTGGTCTTGAGGTCCCCAAACCAAGAAATACTAGCTCGCTTCCCATTGCTCCAACACACTGAAGTCATCCTGACTTTAGAACAGCTCATTGAAGCCAGCTTTTTTCTTATGGATAGCTTGGGTTTTCCATTCAGAACTCAATTTAAATGTCATTTCAGAATTGTTCTTGGCCACATAACAAGACATGTTTAATGCACTGTATTTTCATTAGAGCCCTTATATATAATGATTTCCTATGTCAATCTCCCACAATATTCCCTGAGGCTAGCATGTAGGCACACAATCCACATTCTATAGAAGAGTACAGTGTACAATATGGAACTCTCTCCACTACTCAGATTCATCCTAATATAATTCTAGAAGTGAGACTGACTATAGAATAAGTCTTTGTAATCCTTTGAGGCTTTTTTTTTTCTGCCCCAATTTGGTAAAAGAGTGCTATCTGGATGCACTCATGAGACAAAAGCAACGAATCACCCTGCAATGACTTGCTGTGCCCTTGTAAATCTGAATCTGAAAATAGTGATGGTTTCCCTTTTTCGTCTCTGCCATTGCTTCCTATGAGCTGAGTAGTTGTTAAGGCTTGCTACTGTATGAAGTGTTTCATATCGAACAGTGTATAAGCAACAAGGGACCTCTCCTTAACTATACACAGTCTATGCTCACGTGTAAGAGGAAAACTGCAAGAAGTCTGAGCGAGGAAGGCTGTCTGAGCCCGGGAGTCATTCTGACTCTGCAGAAGTGTGATTGCACATACCCGAGGGGCTTTCTCACTTTCCCATGTACTCACTATGCAATCGTAAGAAGGGACTCTCATTTTCCACCTCTCTGCTTCCCCATAAAGGGAACGGGGCCATGGTATCTCATCAATATGTTTGCTATCAGTATTTATTTACTTATGACATAAACAGGAAATGTGCTCTATTTCACATGTTAACCTTAACTGTTATTGTATTTCATGATCCCTGCTGGTGCTGTTACTGCGAGTTCTGTGGCTGCCATCCTGGCTGTTGAGATTACATGAGACATATGGAAAGCAAAGGAAAAAAAATGTATATCTCAGAGATTCTTGTTGTCTTCTATGAAGTAAGTCTTATTAGTTATTTATCATTAACACAATTTGCCCAGACTCTCAGAAATAGAAAAGGTTGATGGCTGTCATTTTATAGCTTCCCCCCCCACAAATTAGTATAAAAGATATGCAACATTGGACCATATCTCTACTCTTTCTGAGACCCAGGTATGTCGATGACTATTATTGTCAGGAAAATTGCATCGTCCTCTCTGTCTGGCCGCAAAGATCTAGCTACACACAGATCCTTGCTCCCAGTCAGCAAGCACACCTTATCCAAGGGGAAATACAGTCACTCAGCCACTGCTCCCAATCCAATTCGTCCTTTGGGCCTTCAGGGCTGACTGCCTTCTCTAGGGAGGATCATTTAGGACGAGAAATAGAAACCTGGAATCACATGGAGAACATTCATTCTGTTCATAAATACTTTTTTTTGTGGCAGTGAACTCTGGGATCCCATCGAAATACTTTAAAAAAAAATAACCCATAAGAATAAAAGCTCTCCCAGTTGAAGGCAGCACCGAGTTCATGCAAATGAGCAATGACACTGTGAGACAGACCACAAATCAGTGTTTCTACTTGAGTAAATAACCTTTCTCTACAAACCATGACCTAAGATCACTCCTGCCCTTCCTATTTCCTCTGCTCCTTTCTCTAAACTAAGCTATTCCTTACTTTCTCTATCCCATTTCCATTGTCCCCTTCATTGAGCTAGATTGTTAAATTAAAACCCACAACCCTGTGTCTTTACATGCATGCGCTTTATTTTCGATTTCTATTCTGGGGCCTCACTCTGGTCCATTAGTTATTTAGCATTCTAAGCAAATGCAAAAAGAGGCTGAGGGCTCAAAGGCATCTCCTGCATTTCTTCTTCTCCTCTCTGATTTGAAAGCCCATTACCTTAATAATAAAATATCTGGGTTAAACATTTGATCTAGTGAGCAGAAAGAGTCCAGCACAGACCTGATCTTTAAAGAAAACGACTTGCAAAGAATTCCAACCTGATTTTCCACGGACTCTCCAGTCCTCAATCACATTATTTTTCTGTGCCTTTCATACATCAGCAGAGCCCTTCAGAGTCATTTGGGATTATTGATTATGAAGGAGCAAAAAATCTTTCACACCGCAAGCAGGGTGACAGCAGACTCTCTCTTAGGTCGCTTTTCAATCAGTATTTGTGCTCATCAAATGGATTTCATTCCACACTTCTTCTTAGACTCAAACTGTTTTTTAAGGTACTATTACTTGTTGAGAAGTGACCATATATAAGAAGTTTAAAATCTGTAGATTTAATGTGCCCAACACTTCATTTCATGCACTGCTTGCTCCATTGTTCAAAGTAAACAGTAGTTTGAAAGTCTCCATGTGTGTATTCTGCTCAGGACTTCAGTTTTTTACAATATTAGCATATCACTTTAAAAAAATCTGTTATGCCAGAAAGGAGTCAAACAATACTTTATAATCTGTCACATTAACTTTATGGTTCCTATTTGCAAAGCATTCTTGTTGATAAGGTTAACATATTCAGTGGCACTTTTCAGTGTTTTCTTATTCCTCCCGTTAAACAAGATGACTTCCAAAGAAGGGACGATGGTACGAAGGGCAGCAGCGAGCACATGGGAAGTGCTTCTGCATATCACAACTCAAATTATTAAACAGCCACTTAAAACTAACAAACTATTATTAACCCTGGATGATTTTTTGGGTCAGATGCATGCCAAGATGTTTAGATCTGCCAAATAAGTGGCCCCAAGTAACTCTAAGAAGTTCAAAAGGAAACTTAAACATGAATCATGGGCTGGTAAGGTGGTTCAGTGGGTAAGAGCACTGACTGCTCTTCTGAAGGTCCTGAGTTCAAATCCCAGCAACCATGTGGTGGCTCACAACCATCTGTAATGAGATCTGATGCCCTCTTCTGGTGTGTCTGAAGACAGCTACAGTGTACTTACATGTAATAATAAGTCTTTAAAAAAAACATGAATCACATGGAGAACACTATGTGATTAATACCAAGTCCAAGGCAGAGAGGGTTCTAGGCATTTTTGGCCCCTATACAGTAACCCAAGTATTCATTTAGGCATAAAATATGTAATAAAGTGTCTACAACACACTAGACCCTGTGAGATACACTGGGTGAGCAGGAGTGATAAACATGACAGGCAGCACTTGAACCCACAAGCCAACATGGTCAAGACACTTGAACCCACAAGCCAACACTTGAACCCACAAGCCAACATGGACAAGAGCCACAAAGCTAATAAATCTGGCAGGGGTAAGAGTTGCAAGAAAGGCAAGAGGCATGTGGAAGAGGGGGTCCCCCTCAGACAAAGTGATCATACTTGTCTATGGGAACCAGCCACTGAGATAAAATCTTTGTAGACATGTAATGTATGATTAACATTCCCAAACTTTAGCATGGAAGAAAGCAACAACCCAAGAGAGTGCAACAATATCCCTTTGAAAAAAAACCTCTACTTTTCAATAAAAAATAATTTTTGTCTAGTTTTTAGAAATAGCCACATGACTTCTAATCTGTTTTGAATTCAAATAAGATTTTTCCATAATGTTTGATCCACCCCAATAATCTTTTCTTTTTTATGAACTAAGAAAAAAAAACACTGAAATATAGGAATTTGATATGTATCCCAGGCTTGCCTCAAAATTATAATTCCCCTACCTCAGCCTCATTAGTGCTAAAGTCACAAGCATGTACAGTTATACCTGCTTGTAATGAGTTACTGAAATGCAGACTTCCCTAGCATACCACAGTCACTATAACCTATAACCACATATGGCATTTTACTGTTTGATTGGCTAGGTATATAAAATCTAAATACAAATAATCACTCATCATCAAACAGAGAAAAAATTCATTACTAATTCAAATTCATCCATTCATTACTTATTAAGTACTTATTTGGAGAAATTGAGATTGCAAGGCAGATTTGAAGTCAACAGAATCAAAATGTTAGAGCGGGAAATTTAGGAAAGTGGTATTTAATAGACACACAAAGAAGGAGTTGAGCAGAAGGCAAAATCGTTATTTGTAGAAACTTATCGAACCTGTGCCCTTGGCAGTGAGTGTAGACATGGCGTCAGGTAGAGAATAGAGGCTATTCTTGGACAAAAGTACACGAGTACAGCAAGGTAACAAAAGGAAGCCACAGAATTGATGGGGGTGGGGTGAACAGTACAGTGGAAGAATTAAGAAAATATAGAAATGGTGAACCCATCAACTATAAGGTTTGCTTCCCACCTATTGTAGGATGTGTCCTAGAATATATTCCTACAGTCTCTAAAATTGGGATGAACTGGGTGCTGGTGATATAAGAATAAGACAGGACAATTTTGATGTCCGGTTGTTAGGTCTGACACCATTGGTACACAACTTCCCTCCTGCTTCGTCACGCATCATTTCCTCATTAGTGTAATCACATGTGTGCCTTCCCCATTGTGCTTCTGTGTCCTTGCACAAAATACTTTAGTGTCAATTCCACTTCCTTTACCCGGAAAGGTCTACTCTCCAATGCTTCTCAATACAAAACATGAAGTGTCACCACTATTAGAGGTGTTCCTCAATTCCTGTCCTGCATTCCTCCTTGAGTTGTGCAGTAAAACCCCATTTCTCAGTGGAGCTTAATTACCTGCATAAATATCTGCTCCACTATAGACATTTCAAGAAGAATAATGACATTTCAAGTCATCATTTCTACAATTCCGAGCTCCGATATATCACCTGTCACACAGTAGTTGCTCATTACATAAAGGCTTACTTTTATAAAATGTGCTATGGAAACTGTCATGTAAGAAAGATAAATATACTTTGGACTGAAAATACTCTTCTACAGAGAGAGTATGGGGTATTTGTGTGTGTGTGTATGTGGTGTGATTTGTGTATTCTAGCTTTAGGAGTCAAATAATACAGATATATAAACAACCTAACATCCTATTAGTACTAGCCTCTCATATCAACTTACGTGGTATAATTTGTAACTATCTTTGAGATAAAGCTTTATGTACATTTTCATTAGTATATACCACACACGCACATATATATATATATATATATATATATATATATATATATATATATATATATATATTTGTAAAAAAGTTATAATTATTTTTATCTTACTTATCTGGTACACGTGAGACAGAATCTTATTATACATCCAGGGTGGCCTCGATGAAATTGTCAACTCTGACTTGATTTTCACTCATGACTCTTCTGCCCATTGCTTGCAAGTGCTGGGATTACAAGGTACATCAGTGGTCCAGACAGCAAGCTACAGCTTTCTTCCAGCTGGTATACCGAAAAGTAATGGCATATGCATGAATTTTCTACTTGTTTTCTCTTAATTTGTCTTAGTGATATTTGTTATCCTCAAGAGCACAAATTATCATATTATTTTTGAGCATAGCATAATATTCACTCCTAAGTACAGATATGCAAAATAAAGAATAATGAAAAGACTGATAATGTTGAGTGGGAAAACATGGTTCCTGTAAGATTAATTTTTCAACTTTCAAGTGCAAATGTGTTTTACTAAATGTTTATAATGTGTAATTATATTTCAAGTTCTTAGCCAATGTCTGATTTGACTTAAGGCCTACTCCATGTAATGGAACTTATACTAGATATTGCTTCGGTGACCAGGAACCAGATTGTAGAGAGCCTAAAGCCCTCGGGTAAAATCAAATACTACCGGTCTAAAAAATAGTAATGATAAAATGGCTCCTAATGATAATTTGCTACACTCATAGGTTGTTGCCTTATTCAGCCAACACCAGAGAGGCTCCTGAAGCAGACGAGAACAAACACAGAGATCCACAGGCAGACATTCCACAGAGAGAAATACCTCGAAACACAGTCTAAATGGGATAGCTCCATAATCTCTCTCTCTCTCTCTCTCTCTCTCTCTCTCTCTCTCTCTCTCTCTCTCTTCAGAGCTAAGGGAATCCCACAGAAGAGGATTCAGAAGCAGTGAAGGTCACAGAGGGGACAGAGGATACCTAGAGAACAAGTCTCTCTGAAACAACTGAGCAGCGCTCATATGAACTCAGAGACTGAAGCAGCATGCACAGGGCCTGCATGAGTTTGTATCAGGTTCTCTGCATATATATATATATATAAATGATAGCTTTTAAATTAGTCCTTTGATGACACTACTGAATGTGTGAAGGAGCGCGGTTCTGATTCTTGTGTCTGCTCTTGGGGCTTGTTTCATTCTGCTGGCTTGTCTTATCCAATCTCAATAAGATGGTTTTCATTTTATCTTGTTTGATTTTGTTTGGCTATTATCTTTTAGAAGCCTGTTCTTTTCTAGGAGAGACAGAAATGTATTGTATCCAGATCTGAGAGGAGGTGGAGAGGCACTGGGAAGAGTAGAGGGAGGGAAAATTCTATTCAAATTATATTGCATGGGAAACGAAGCTTTGCTTAATATTACATAAAAATTCACAGAAATGTTAAAAATTCAGTCTCCATCCTGTAGACAAATGACATACATATTGAAAAGTATATATATATATATGTGTGTGTGTGTGTGTGTGTGTATGTATGTGTATATATATATATATATATATATATATATATATATATATATATATACATACACACATATATACACATATATAAAGGTACAGTGCTAAGTTCACTGAAGACCCATAAAAATTCCAAGGGTATCCTTACATAAATAGAAAAGAATACTTCTAAAATTCACACTGAAGCACAAAATACTCTGAATAGCCAATTAAACATCAGAAAAGGCAATGCTGTAGGAATCAATAGCAGATTTCAAATTATACTACAGAGCCACAGTGACAGAAACATTATGCTACTGGTATAAGGAGACATACATCCCAACAGAATCGAACAGAAGAGCCTGAGTTAAACCCACATGGCTACAGCAAGTTAAGTTTGGACAAAACTGTCAGAAGTATAAATCGAATCAAAAGAAAGTCAGTTTCTTTATCAAATGGTACTTGGGAAACAGGATAGTTACATGTACAAGAATGCGACTGGGACCCTGATTCTCACCCTGAACAAAAATAAACTCAGAATGAATCAAAGCAGTGAAGGAGAGAGCTGAGTCTTTGAAATTTCTAGGGCAGACATTACAATATGCAGACACAATATGCAGACACAGACATAAGCTTTCTGAGAAGTGCTCCTGTACCTGAGGAATCAATTTCCAGAATTTACCAATGGCATTGCATGAAATTGAAAAGTTTGTAAGGAAAATAAGTTGGCAATCACAATGAAGAGACATCTACAGAATGGGGAAAGTTTGCTTTCTATCTACCCGGTGGGGTTATTTATCTATAAGTTATATGGAATTATTTTTATCTTCATTATTTTGTGGAGATTTATACAAGTCATTAAGCTGGAATCAATCATCAAGTTACAAATATGAGAAAATATTTGAGATTTATATTTTTGTACACACATATGTATATGTCCTGTATGTGTGTATGCATATTCTATGTCCAGGTGAGCTTACCTATGTGACACGTGAAATCCAAAGTTAATGCTGAGCGTCTTTCTAAATCAATCTGCTCCTTATTGTATTTTGTTTTTATTTTTTCATACCATATATTTTTATAATGCTTCCCTCCATATCCTCCCCACACAACATTATATCGGTTCTGTAGTACTCTGCCCAACAAAAAGAAATCTGAAAATGATAATCAAAATGAAGAATTTACAGAGATTATGGAAGCATTCATATGACTTGTAAAACGTTAAGCCAGAAAAACAATCTTAACACTGAAAAGTTGCTGCATTGAACTTTTGAGACATGGATTCGTGCAGACTCAGACTTTCAAGGCTTTATATTGGCAGGTAGACAGTGAGCATCCAGGATAAGCTTAACTTCTTCCCCAGCACTGAGGTTGAGTCTACTGCCATACCCAGGTTCTTTGTGGGTACAGGAGATCTGAACTTAGGGACTTATGCTTGAGTAACATTACCCACTGAACCATCTCCCTACCCCAATACTTTTGTATTTTGATTAAGTGTTTTTTTCCCGTGAACTTAACATGTAAGTTTTTGTGTGCAATTAAAATCTTGCTAGAATATTTATGTTGAAAATGTTGGGGCCAGGTGTTCCTACAGACTCTGCCTTTCAAGGGTTGGGATTATGGTTTTGAGCCACTTTGGAGGAGATCAAACAGGTCAGCATGCTGCCTTTTGGCCTCTGTAGAGATCAGTATGGAAGTTAGGCAGGCCCCTGGTTATGGAACCGTACGATCCATCTCTAGTACTCCATGGTATGAACTCAAAGGCATCTAACTCAGCATATTGCAGTCCACGTACATTTTAGGATATTCACAGCCCCTGACGAGCCATCAGAGACGTCTATCAATAAGTAAATAGACATACGTATATGTATGACTTGCACCCAGTGGGGCTTTAACCGGCCACAAAGGATGAAATGTTATCATTTGCAGAAAAGTGGACGGCATTAGAGATCATCATACTAAATGAAATAAAGCAAGCTAAAACAGACAGCTCTCTCATGTGTGCTCACTGCACAGGCTGCAGTATATTCCATGATGTGAGAGTTGTAAGTGGGGTATTTAGCAGAGAGAGGGTCCAAAGAGAAGGGAGCAAGTGTCGAGGAAGAAGGAGAACAGCACTGTGTGTTCTCTATCAGATCTAGACCTTAAAACTTTAAAATATATTTTATACATGTATGCATGCATTCGTACAATTGATACATACCCGTGTAGCTTATGAAAGCAGAAAGGGAATATTTTGGAGAATAAAGGAGACCAGAGGGCTGGGGGACAAGGGGGAAGTTATGGTGAGGTGAATAGGAGGCAGGTAAAATGATGTAAGCCACAAAATATCTATTGTTTTATACACTTGGTAGAATAGCTACTAGAGAAGAGTATATTGTTGGGGTACTTTTTCAACTGGGAAAACTCAGAATCACCCTCATTGTTTATAGGAGTCAAAGAAGTTATATCATAGCTGCATGGTTTTGTTAGTTTCAGGCACATGTAGGAAATCAGTCTTTTCCTCCAATCTCGTGTCTACTCCTCCAAAGGCTGCTTGATTTTAAATTTCTCTCCTTAATAATCCTTCCAAATATCTGCAATACAGGGCTACGCGAACATCTGATAACACACTTCCTTCAAGATCATTACTTATTTCCAGACTTCTTATAACCTTGTCGGGCTTCTCTTCCTACACAAAGTGAAGGATATAGTTATTTTGGTAAGCTTGTGCAAATTTCTTCTTCATTTTGACATCAGACTTGAGAACAAGACAACAGCTTTTGCTTTCTTACTAATAATAGGTGCAGGTTGGATGCCCACTATATTTAAGGAGTTATGAAGGGAACAGTAATAAATCCCAAGGCTGCACTACTCAGTTCCATAGACAGCACCAGATACTTAAACTTTAGTCAGTTTGGATCACTGAAGGGGAAAGAAGCGATGGTATCTGCTTGTCTCTTTATTCACCAGCTGTTTCTGTACCTATTCGCCGACTACCTTGCTACATTAAAAGTTGTATCAAACATCTTCTATGAAAGC
>LR752954.1:11476-47668 GCA_902729485.2 Mus minutoides | reverse complement strand
GCTTATAGGTGTGTGCTCAGAACACAGCTTTGTAGCTCACTTATTTCATATTTTTTCATTTAATTATTTTATTATTTAATATTATTGGAATATTCTGTGGTGGGGAATCTCATGACACCACAGTTACCTATCTAGGAATTGATAAGGTGGTTTGGCCTTTCCATTTGGGGAAATTGGTTGTGTGACCCTTAGCCTCTGGCTTTTGTTGCCTGCAGCCTCACATTACAAACCTCTAGAATCTAACTAACCATTCCCAGAGTGCTATACTCAAGTATCCTTCCCAACTGCATGATTTGATATGGGTTTCTCATAGTTCAGAATGTAAAATGTCTCAGGTGAAGTACTAGCATGGAACTTGAGATCAGGCAGTCCCATATTGTTGGTCCCACATTTCCATTTGGGTGAAGCTGAAATGCCAGCATTAGTGTTCTACTAGTGTGGGTAGCTCATGGTCACCTGGGGACTCATTTGATCCCCTCTTTATGCCCTTATCCTCCTGGACCTAGGGAGGTCAGGTCCCTTTCCTTGGGCTACCTGCTCATGGAGAATCTGAGCTTCAGACTTAAGTTGCCTGCCTGTGTCTAGGTTTGAAGACCACACTCCGTGCCTGGCTTATGGATGCTTCTAGAAAGTTGTCCTTCTCCTCTTCTGAATCTCTGTGCTTCCCTTCCTGCCTTCTGACTTGTCCTTCATTCTAGAACAGTTTTGGGGCTAATCTCTTCATTGTTCTGGCTCCTTGCCTGTGGGATTTATGTCAGGACAATGATGGATGTCTTCCAGAGTATGATTGTCTTCTTTCTCAATATCTCAGTCTAACCTACTGGGTGCTATAGGATATTGGAGCCAGCCATTGCTTCTTGGTTTTCCTCTTGCTACCATTCCCAAGCAGCTTCCCCTGAGCTGTTTTCTTATCAGATGGGTCTTGGTGGCCCTTGGGAAGCAGTGTGTCTTTTCACCAGCTTCCACTGGTCTGTTCCCATGTGAGGAAGGCTGTCTGTGATGGTGCTGTATTGTGGGTGCTGATGTTTTTGAGTAAGCAAAGCTACCCTGCTTGGCGGCTTTGAGGTGAGACCTTGACGTGTAAAGATTTTGATAATTCTGTTCCTATTCTTGGTGTCTATGACCTTGAGGACACAATGTCCTAATCAGCCACTTTCTGCCATCAGAAGATGGCAACAATGACAATTGGAATGCAGGATGAAGAATCCACTAGATTCATGGAGAAAACAGAGATAAGCCCCAGAGTGTGGGTTACATGTTCCCTTACCTCCCTCTTCCAGCACCAGCCCAAATGGTTCCACATGAAAGGCTCACATGCACCCCCAGTGGAAGATACATGGGCCAGTGCCTCCTTACTGCCTGCTCTGAGCCAGAAGGCTTCAGGACCTCACCAGCCTGAAACTCCTGGTGTTCCTGCCTCCCCAGGACTTGGTAAGCATGGTGCATCCCTGTGCTTATAGGTGTGTGCCCAGAACTCAGCTTTGTAGCTCACTTATTTCATATTTTTTTCCTTTTAATATTTTATTATTTAACATTATTGGAATATTCTGTAGTGGGGAATCTTATGCCACCACAATTACCTATCTAGGAATTGATAAGTTGGTTTGGAATTAGTTGTGAAAATGAATAATTACCTGAGCAACAATGTCATTACTATCAATGATACAACAGGCCTTAGATACACTTAGCAATCTCTCTCCTTGCTGACAGTGGTTTCTCCTTCCTACATTCCTGAGAAGCCTGGAGCCCAAGCTTGCCTGTCAGAGTATAGTGAACTGAACTGTGCTTCTTGTAGCCTCTATCTGGTCTTTTCATCTGAAACCCCACCCCCAGAATAATCAGTCTTTCTTGCATACAGCACCCCTCCAAATATCCACGAATACTTGGGTGTCAACATGAAGATAAGCAAGAGTCTATCTGTTTCTTCTGAGGTTTTAAAAATAGAAAGTACCCCTTAGAGGTAATATGTCATTCAGAAGTCAGTTACAAGGCTGGTAGTGAGACTAGTCCCAAAGCTTGAGACAGCCCAGGGCACAGAGCACACTGCCTGTGTGATATATGGGCTGGGCAGAGCAGGGCAATAGCCAGCTGGGTTTTCCAATCTCCTTTGGCCAGCCCTCATGTCTCCCTCAGAAATGTGGGTTTTATAAAGGAGACATTTTCTTTGATGTCACCAGGACCAAGCTCAGAAATCCAGCTCATGGGTACCGTCAGAATGTGGACTCTACCACTGAGAAAAATGCCCATGTTTTCAGGAACCGCTTGCTGCGATTCTGGCAATCTCTTTCCTCAGATCTGAGCATAAAGACGCCTGCAGCTCCATGGGTCTGTGTGATTCTAGAACATCACCACTCTGCCCCAGACCCCTCTGTTGTAGACAGGCTGATCTGAAGTGTTGGCTCTGCTCATACAAGTGCACTTACCTTGCTTGGGAACATGTTTACCAAAAATAGCTGATTTCTCAAAGAGTGGAGAGTTCTTGGGTCAGAAACAAAAGCACTGCAGAACTGGGGTGAGCGCTCAGAACATGTGACTCCCAAAGGGTTGGGCTGGACCTCTCCCCAGCACCTGTCCCCTGTACTCAGGGTGCAACCTGCAAAGGCTGGGACATTGCCCTTAGAAGTCAATTTAAATTCCACTTAGTTCTTTGGGACCTATGTAGTCCCCGAAGTCATTTAAAGCTCAGAAAGTATGTTGTCCTCAGCTTAGAAACTTTGTGTCCTCCTGGGATAGCGTCCCTAAGATCCAATTATATGGAAGTTTGCTGACTGGGACTTTTCATTCTTTCCTTCCTACTCTTTTTCTCTCTCTCTTTCTCTGAACAACATAATTGGATCAGTGGTGTCCACAACTGTTTAATGACTATGTGACTCTTCAGGCCTCCTCCTCAGCTACTTTTCTTCAGTGCTGTGGCCAACAAGCCCCACCACTGCTACCCAGTCTGTGCTTCAGTTGTTTGGAGGGGAAGTCTGAGTAAAAATTTTATAGTCTGTACATTTTATCTTGTTGAGCACTGTGAAGCAACCGGCTATGATCTCTCTCAGTCCTCACTGGGCATCCAATAAAATGACTGCTTCTGGCTTCCTCTCATCTGTGCATGTCTCTCTTGACCTCTTGGGACTCACTCATAGTGTGTGATCCATGACAGGGTCTAGAGAATGAGCTTGTTCCTTAATTTATTTTTTTAATCCATCAATTAATTAAATTTTGAGACCAAGTCTCATGTTAGCTCAGGCTCTTGGCTGGCCTTAAACTCCAGATTCTCATGCCTCTACCTCACAAGGGTTGGAATTCCAGGCCTTGCTCACTGAGGCAGGGCTTGGCCTTCAGGGACTGCACCCTCTAGTGTCATGGAAACAGGCACACACAGGATGGCTCAGCGGTAGGGCATCTGCCTCCCTGGGAATCCATTCTCAGCACTGGAAAATGGGCAGGAGAGAGGAGGAGTGGAAGGAGGAAGAGGAGAGAAGGGNAGGCTGTCCAGTGGCAAAGACCCCCTAAACCTGTCTCTTAGGGGTCTTGAACCTCAAACACAAGGCATAGCCATTGAGCTAAGGAAGAGAGTGAGAAAGACGAAAAAGCATGGTAATGCAGGAGGCAGAGGCTGGAAGCTGGGATTGTGATAGCTGAGACTTGGGTACAAGGAGGAGAGCAGAGGCTATCCGTCCAAATGAGAAGCTGAGAATCAAGACTGGGATGTGGGAGTGAGTGTAAAAAAGCTCCTGACACCATGAATCAGAATGATCTGCTACAGAAGGGCCGACGGCAACTGCTCAGACTCTGACTGACACAGCCAGAGAGCAGTGAGGGGAACCCCAGAATTGTCCTACAGCCTTTCATGAAAGCAAGTGTGATAAAATGGAGGCTACAGGAATCCAGAGGGCAAAGGACAAAGATACTAGATATTACAAATGCTCATGTAGGAGGGTCCCTCCCTGCTCACAATCCAAGTTCCCATCCACTATTATTCTAGTTGCTTCCAGAACTCACTCTCTCTCTCTCTCTCTCTCTCTCTCTCACACACACACACACACACACACACACACGTGTTCTTGCTTGCTTGTGTCCTCAACAAGTAACTGTCCAGCCTTCCAAACATCAAATGGGGATGCTCCAACTTAAGTGAGCTGTGTCTCCCCACTTCAGATGCTAGTCAGAAGTCTGGTCCCCTATGCTTTTTCTTAGCCAGTTGTAATTGTAGTAGTGTTCCCACAATCTCCATCTTGGGCTCAGTGGTATACATGAATGGCTTGCGAAACCCAAGAAACATTTTCATTTACTAGTTTAAATATCGTGTATTTGTTTCCGTGTGTTTACCACATTACCACAACCCTCACGCTCACTCTGGAGATTTGCTGGGAGCAATAGACAGCACAAGGTGTGAAAAGCCATTATAACGGTGCCTCTTACTTGCACAAATGCCTCAATGATATCAAAGCAATCTACCAAAAACTCCTCAAACACAGAAACTGTCACCAGTCATTTATTTACTTGCAGACACCAGGGCAGCTGGATACAACAGAAGTACAGAAAATATGCACTGAAGTATCAGAGTCAACCACGAAGCTGCTGCACCCTGCCATCCAGACGGGCACTCCTCCTCCTCACCTGCACTGAGGCGAGCCTTTACCCTGCCATCCAGACGGGCACTCCTCCTCCTCACCTGCACTGAGGCGAGCCTTTACCCTGCCATCCAGACGGGCACTCCTCCTCCTCACCTGCACTGAGGCGAGCCTTTACCCTGCCATCCAGACGGGCACTCCTCCTCCTCACCTGCACTGAGGCGAGCCTTTAAGACTCAGAGTCTGGCTTGTGGGGGAGAGAAAGCAGCTCCTTCTATTCATTGGCTAGAGCTCTAATGGAAGGACAGAGATTGATGAAAGAAAAGCACACCACTTTATTCAACTCATCATGGTGTAGAAGTTTTTTGTTTTGTTTTGTTTTGTTTTGTTTTGTTTTGTTTTGTTTTGTTTTGTTTTGTTGTTTTTAAGCTTTTATGGGCTGGAGGAATGGCTCCGTGGTTTAAAATCACTGGAATCCCCTTCTGGCCACGGTGGGCACCAGGATTGCATGTGACATGGACAAATATGTACACAAAATACCCATACACATTAAATAAGTAAACAATCCATAAATAGCTTTTTTTATTAATAACTGTCCATGTATATGCTCATGTCCAGGGGAGCATGTGCCATCAGAGGGCAGAAAAGGAAGTATTTAGTCCCCTGGAGCTGGAGTTAGAGGTGGCTGTGAACCATCCGATGTAGGTGATAGGAACTGAACTTAAGTCCTCTGGACAAGCAGCACATGTTACTAACCACTGAGCAATCTCACCCCTCCAGCCCCTCAGGAGCTTATCGTGAGAGAAAGAAAAGCCAAATCTGAATGTTCATTTCAGTAAGTTTGATAGAAAATGGAAAGTCATTGATAATGACATCCTGGGATAGAAAGAATGAGCTAGTATAGTTAGGAAAAGAGCCAGACTTATTTATTTCGATTTCTCTTGGCACTCTGTGCTGTCTGGTCTTAGGTCAGCTTGACACACACGCTAGAGTCATATGACACACACGCTAGAGCCATATGAAAAGAGGAAGCCGCTGGGCATGGTGGTGCACGCCTTTAATCCCAGCACTCGGGAGGCAGAGGCAGGCGAATTTCTGAGTTCGAGGCCAGCCTGGTCTACAAAGTGAGTTCCAGGACAGCCAGGGCTATACAGAGAAACCCTGTCTCAAAAAACCAAAAAAAAAAAAAAGAAAAGAGGAAGCCTCAACTGAGAAAATTATCTCCATAAGATCCAGCATATAGGGCATTTTTATTTTTAATTTTTTTCTTTGATTTAAGTTTTATTGCATTATGGTGAGAAAAGATACATAATTTCAATTTATCTGATTTGTTAACATTTAAAAACATATTTTGAGGAATATGTTTACATCACATAAGGAATATGACTTACATCACATTCTTCTTTCCTTTTTGTACCCCAAGTCCTCCCAGAGACCCCACCCCCAAAAAAACCCTGCAAGACCTTTCAGTTTTTATCATATTCTTTAAAATTTATAAAATATTATAACAATAAAGTAGAATATTATAAAAGCTTTTTGATATAAAAATCAATCAATTGAATAGTCTTATGTAAATGTTTGTCTACAGCAATACTGAAAATACATACATTTTTCTCGATATAAATTTTAAATAACTCCAAATATATTAACTATGTGATATTTTAAAATAATATATCACTATTAGTTTTTTAATGAACAAAAATAGATAAAGTCTTTTTGTTTGTTTGTTTTGTTTTTAGTGGAGCTTAAAATCTTGGCTTCTACTGTGGTACAAACACAAAATAAGAACAGTTTTTGGACGTTGGAGCTCATTGTAATAAGGCTGTACTTGAATGTCCCTCACATCACCAAAGGATTTTACCTCCATAATAGATGACATTCTGCTGCACCAGGAATGAATTGTAGGCACGATTTTTGGATACAGATGTCCTGCTAAGGTCAAAGCTATTTGACTTGAGTGATTGTCGTCATTCTCAGCCCACAGGGAACAGGTTACATTCATTTAAGAAATGGTATGTGTATTAAGATGGTCTATCCATGAAGTCATTCATCAGCTGTTACAATGAACAATGGTTCTGCTTGGAGGGTGGCACAGATGTTAGGTGAGGGTAAGGTTCTGGTTCATTGGCTGTGATGATTTTGAAAAGCATTCATCTCAGAATAAGAGTAACTTATAAAGTCCTCTTCTTCAAAATTGATACAATAATTATAAATATCAAGCAAAGCCTTCAGGCTCACTCTTTGCTGTTCTCTTACAAACCACCTCCCAAATTAATTGTCTACATTTCTTTTGGCTGTATACAGCCATAATTTTGAAATATGTAAGCTATTCTGAAAACCATAGTATAGTGTAAAAACATCAAATAAACAATCCTATGGATATAGAGGCTGAGATAGGAGAAGCATGATTTCAAGACCATTATGTGGTACACAGCAAGACCCTATAATGTACAAACAAGCAGACGCTGTATATAGATTGTACGATATTGGACCTATTTCTTCCATTACCAAATTAGAGAGACCACAGGATGGCAGCTGACAAATTTCTAATTCCTCATATTTTTGAATTTCAATTGATTAGGATGTGTTGGTATTATTAATTTTCATATTAAGAGATATTAAGGAAAAGTGATTGTTACTTCCTGTTAATTTTCTTGTTAGAGGTGGAATTATGTTTGTGTGGGTTTGTTGAAAGATTACTTTCTTGCTTCTTCTGGGGTATAGTTTCACTCCTTGTGTTGGTGTTTTCCAACTATTATCCTTTGTAGGGCTGGATTTGTGGAAAGATATTGTGTAAATTTGGTTTTGTCATGGAATTGGGTTTTGATGATGCCAAGTAACCTTGATTTCTGTTGCTTATGTTCTTACACTTGCCTCCTGCCATCTGGTTATCTCTAGTGCTACCTGCCTTGGCTATGTCTGACTGGAGCNTATTTATTTATTTATTTATTTATTTATTTGTGTGTTTGTGTGTGCCCACACATGGCTCACAGAAAAGTTATTCCCTTAGGAATAACTTGCAGAAGTAGGTTCTCTCCTTCTACCATGTAGGTCCCTCGAACTGAACTTGTTACTTTTACTCACACAGCCATCTTTTTGGTCCTCACCCAGGTCTTTAATTCTTTCTCTCAGACAAGGTCTCATCATGTAGCCCATGCTAGCTTTGAAGTGTGACCTTCCTGCCTAATCCCCTTGTGTTGAAGGATGGTAGGCATGTGCCATAGCAGGAAGAGTAAGAGAAGGTCAGAGATGCCTTTCTGCACATTCTTCTGTGTTAATCAACTTTTATTAACCAAATAATGTAAATGTGATTTGTATTTGCCTGATATAATTGTTATCTTGGAGGCTCACTGCTGAATAAGCGCATACTTTCTAGTTCTTTCTGAGCTCTGGCTGGTTGGTTCAACTCAGCTGTTCTGGCTCAAACTCCTCTCCAAGCTGACTGATTCAATTTGGTTTCTCTCAGCTTCTTATTGAATTGTTCTGCTTGGCCTCACACTAACTCTGATAATTTGTTCTAATCTTCTGGCTCCTTATTCTCTGGCTCCAACTGTCTCTGCTGCCCTGCACTGAACTGCATGAACTCACAAATGAACTCAACTCAACTGCACTGCACTCACTGCACTGACTCTCAATTCTCTCTCTCTCTTCCTTCCTTCCTTCCTTCCTTCCTTCCTTCCTTCCTTCCTTCCTTCCTTCCTTCCTTCTTTCCTTTCTCCTTCCCTCCCTCTCTCTGCTGCTCTTGAATAGTTTCCCTTTCCTGTGCTGTTCTCATGGGTGTTAGGCATATCCTATCTCTGATCATTCTGTCAAATCTTCCTCTGATTGACCACTTTGTCTGCCCCTCAATATAGATATCACTTTCAAATATGGCTGCTTCCTTCTACAAACTAATTTTACCTTAAAGGTGTGTACGAAGGGTGTGCCTGTATTCCAGACAGATCACGTAGACATTGTCCTCTGGATGTGATCTCTATCCAATGCAGCCATATTGCTGAATTAAAATTCCTCTACAGAACAATATTCCTAAGAAGATTAATCTATAAAGAGAACACTGTTTTGAGGTGTGTGTGTGGGGGTCTCGTGAAGCCAAATCCAATCTTGAACTTGCTTTGTGACCAAGCATGACTTTGAGCTTCTAATCCTCTTACCTCCATTCTGAGTGTTGAGATGGCAGACATGAGCCATCACACACAGTGTATGATGTTGGAGTATGAAGTGGAGCCTCCAGCATGTTAGGCTCTCTATCAGCTGAGCTATATCCCTGGATCCTGATAAAACATTATTTCAGCCCATAGATTTCAGTCCATGGTTATTTGGCTTCTGGACCTGTGGTGAGCCAGCATTCCGTGGTAGGGAGGATGTGGGGGAGAACAGACATCCACTCCATGGTGGGTGAGGAGGGAAGGAGAAAGGACTCTGTCCCACTAGACTTCTGCCTCTTCAGGTTTCTCCCATCTCTCAATAGCACCAAGCTGGGTCCAAGCTAACAGCAACGTCCTCTGGGAGACTTCAGAGCCAAACTGTAAGTTCCATCCTCAGTTTAAAATACTCAGTAGACCACGATGGGAACATGTCCTGAACCTAGTAGGGGTATTTCAGCCTTCTCTGACTCATTTCTCCCCTGTTCCTGCTACCCAGGCAGCTCTCTAAATCTTGCCTTTTCTCACATCTAAGTGTTGCCCAAGGCTACTCTAGCTTCTATCCCTATTTGCCTTCATCCTGGAATAAGTCCACACAGTCCACTGTCCAGCCTCCTGGGCAGATTTCTGGCCTGCTCAGTCATATCTCAGTCTACTGATAGTTCCACTGTTGGTCCTTCTCTGAAGACAGTAACCTGTTTCTGGTCCCTGTGTCTCCTATCCTCCCAATTGTGTTTACTGTTGCTATGAAATCTATTAATTAACTCTATTGGTTCTTAATATAACCCAGCCGGCCTCTTAATAATCAAGACTGTATTTGTTCGATTTTGGTCGGTTTAGCACAATTACTGGGTGATTATCCCTTATCTATTTTTCTGCAATAGACTGACTCTTTCCCAGCTGTGTTCTCCAATCACTTGGTGCTTGAGTCTTGCTTGGCTGGTTTTGCTCCATCAATCGCGCCTCAATACACATTTCTCTTAGCCATGTGCTCCTGGTCCATCCCATCTAATGGAGACCTTTTGTCCTGTCTTCTTTCTCCTCCCATTCTCTTTATCTCTTGGCCCCTACCTTCTACCCCCAACTGATGCCCAGTGTGAAAACTGAAACCCTGCATACCTCTCTCCTTCCCAGTAATTAGCTGTAGCCACTTTAGTTTACCCACTCAGAGTGTTGAACCAAGTTTATACAACATCATTTGGTGTGCATGAGAATGTGCTCAAGGGACTGCAGCTAGATTTTGGGGGACCAGTATTTAGCATTTGAATACATAGCAGCACCAGATCAACCCTCAACAGTTTATCTGTGAGATTATCTGTGGTGATGGGAAGGCTGGTGGGGATCCTGGTGGATGTTGATTATGGAGAGAGTCAGTGGGTCAGTGGATGGAGTGAGGAGATGTCTGGGTACCTGAGGAATCTGGATCAAGATGCCTGAGGCTTAGTTTTTCTTACCTGTAGATTCTCTGAGGCAGCAGCCACCTTGACTCAATCCTTGTGATCAAATCCCAGGAGAATTCTGAGAACCCAGCACCAGAGAACTTTTGAGCTGAACTTTGTATGTCGAGAGGGAGCTCTGGGTGGATTTCCACATGATGTTTAATTGGGCCTATAGGGTAGAGTCGCATCTGTGAGCCTCTCGCCAAACTTTAAATTGCTTGTGGGATAGGACCTAGCCCCACAGCAACCTCATCCTAAGCTCTGGAGAATCTGGAGCCCTGGAGAGCAGTGTGAAACAGAGGGGAGCTGCTGGGTCTAGTGGCTGGGTGTGGCTCCTGAGCTGGCCCAGGCTCAGTTCCTCTGGGCGGGGGATCCCAGGGATCCTCAGTCCCCCCCACCCCCCCTTTCAGATCTCTGAGCTCTAAGCTCAGGGATGAGAGTGTAAAGCTAAGATTGCATCTTGGAATCCTTTACCTTCAGAGTCATTTAGAGATCCAGGGAGACAAGTTTCTGCCATGGCGAGTCTGCACATCCCGCTGGCGCTGGGACCCCACTGAGAGGTGAGCCTTGCTGGGCCCACTTGGTTATGGCTAGGCAGCACCCAGATGAGCAGTGACCCAGAGTCAGTCACATGTCTTGACGTTGGTAAACTGGCTACCTTGCCATTCCACTAGTCTGCTCCTGGAAGCAATGGGCACGTCTTGGATTGGACCCCACACTGGGTAAGTGCTGGGTTACCTCTGGGTCAGCTTGCCTCTAGCTGAAGAGAGATCATGAGCAAAGGTTCACAGAGTGGGTTGAGATAGGATTCAGTGGATAAGAAAGAGGTTTTCTCAAGTCTGAAGGCTACAGCTTGCACAGGAATAGCTAGGTATGCTTGTATGAGCCCAGGAGGCTGACTTAGCACCAGTGGAGAAAGAAAGAAGTTAGCACAGGGTAGATCTCATGTCCTAGAAGAAATTCATCATTCTAGACTTCCTGGCCACCTTACCCACCCACTATTCCAAACATTTGAGCTAAGTGGCAAATCTACTCAGTGGGGAGAAGACCTCCGCCCCCCCCCCCCCCCCCGCCATGTCTCCATAAAGGAGGCTTTGGTGCCTAGACAGACACAGTCTGAGGAAGTTTTGCCTTCTGATACTAAAAGGAGCTTTTCTTTAAAAGTTGTTTCTTATCCCCAAACCACTGATATCCTGAGATAGCCCATTCTGACACTATCAAGACCAACTAGAAAAACAAACAAACAAACAAACAAACAAACCCCCACAAAAACCTCAGGGCCTCGAACCTCTCCTGACCTCTGAACGGCTTCAAGAGTGGCTGAATCAGGTTGGTAACATTCCTAAGACGGATGTCTATAAGTGTCTTTTTTTGTTTCTTTTCTGTTTTGTTTGTTTGTTGTTGTTGTTGTTGCTGTTTTTTGTTTTGTTTTGTTTCATTTTGTTTTTTTGAGACAGGTTTTCTCTGTGTAGCCCTGGATGTCATGTAGACCTGGCTGGGTCTCTGTAGACCAGGCTGGCCTCAAACTCAGAGATCTACTTGTCTCTGGCTCCAGAGTGCTGGGACTAGAGGCATGCACACCACATCTGGTTGTGTGTGTGTTTTTAAAAGATACACTCACTATGTACATATGTCAGTCTTAAAATTCATGATCCAGCCAGGCGGTGGTGATACACTCCTTTAATCCTAGCACTCGGGAGGCAGAGGCAGGTGGATTTCTGTGTTTGAGGCCAGCCTGGTCTACAGAGTGAGTTCCAGGACAGCCAGGGCTACACAGAGAAACCCTGTCTTGAAAAAAAACCCCAAAACCAAAAAACAAAACAAAACAAAACAAAAATTCATGATCCACTCTCAGCCTCCTGAGTGGTGAGGTTAGAGGTGTGCATACCATACTTGGCTCAGAACTTCTATTTTTAAGGCTGAAACACACCAACAAAATAGAAACAAATTACCTCAGGTGACCTGTAAAGGAAGTAGGAGACAAACACAGGAAGACAGGGGCTTCCTGCTTGTTTGATCTGGGTGGGCTTTGTTTGCTTGTCTGCTTTTCCCATGTGGTTTTGTTTGTTTGTTGTTGGTGGGGGGTTTTGGTGTTGTTGTTTTTTTGTTTGTTTGTTTGTTTTTGAGACTGGGTCTCTACATAGCCCTGGCTGTCCTGAGACCCACTCCATAGACCAAGTGGGCCTCAAACTAACAGAAATCCACCTGCCTCGGCTTCCCAGGTGCTGGGATTACAGGCCTGCATCACCACTGCTTGGCTAGGTTTAGTTTGTTGAGACCACGGTAGCCTGGCCTGGCCTCGAACTCATGACCTGCTGCCCTCTCTGTCCCCTGAGTACTAGGATTACAGGTCTGTGCCACCACGCAATTGTGTGGGTCTTTCTTTCTTTCTTTCTTTCTTTCTTTCTTTCTTTCTTTCTTTCTTTCTTTCTTTCTTAGCTTTTTAGTTTTATTCTAATTTCTTATTTGGCTTTAAAACTAGCTGATGAGGTAATAGATTTCCATTTGGGTTCTTGAGTTCATGTTTCCTTTCAGGTGTTTGCGCTCTGTTTTCCACCCATCCTCTGCGTTCCCCTTCCATGCTGTGCCTTACACTGCCCTCTCCCACTGTGGTCTAGGTCTATCATTATCTCCAGGCCTCTTCCCTTTCAGCATGCCCACCCCCAGTCGCATGGGCCCCTTTCTGGTTTCCTGGCTTTCTCCCAGGCTCCTGCTCAGCTGGACGTGAGTATGTCACCATCAAGGCTGGTGTTCGAACATGAGAAAGTACAGACAGCATTCCCCAGGCTAAACCCAGGCTACCAAGCTTAAAATAATGTTTCCCATTCGTCTATTTTCCCGAGATTTTCATATTTCTTTATGCCTGAATAAAATTCTACTGTATGTACGTACTGCATTGAATTCAGTCTTTAGAAATTCAGTTAGTTAGTTAGTTAGTTAGTTCGTTAGTTAGTTTTTCAGTAAGCTTTTATGAGATAGGGTCTTACCAGCCTTGCCTGGCCTGGATCCCTCTATGTAGACCAAGCTGCCTTTGAACTTGTAGTCTTTCTGCTCCTGAGATGTGCCGTTTGCAGCCATGTGCCGTGCTTGAAATGAGTGTATATAAGCAGTGCCAGGCGGCCCCAGCAGCCAGCTCACAGGGCACTTTCGCTCTCCTGTGCAGGAGCTCCTTGGAAACAGAGTTGTGACCTTCTGTGGTGCAGCTCCTGGCTCTGGGAAGCAGAACGGATTCGCCCGTGCATGTGTCTGAAACACTCTGAACAGTGTCAAAGGCCTCGCTTCTTACATTTTTTCTTTCCAGTTCTGATGCGGTGTATGACCCAGGGCCCCGCCCTTCTGAAGCTGGAAAGGTGAATTTTGAGGAAGCTCCAGCAATCGGGTAAGCTTCTCTGCCTCCAGCCTCGTCTCAGAGCAACCAACATACAGCTAGGCATGCCCACGGGGAAACACGGGCTCCTCTCCAGGCTATAGAACTGGAGACGAGGGTGGGGACTCCATGTTGGGGGTTCCAGAAACTCACAAATGCAGAAAAGATAGTTAAGGTCAGATAAACCAAACTAACATGACACTGATAGAAGCCAGATGCCAACTAAGAGATAAAGCCAGGAGCTGGAGAGAAGGCTCTGTGGTGTAGAGTACCAATTGCTTTCCCAGAGGACCCGAGTGGTTCTCAGCACCCACATCAGGCAGCTCACAACTGCCTGCATCGCCAACTCCAGAGGATCCAATGTGCTCCAGTCTTCTGGCCTCTGTGGCACATGATACACACACACACACACACACACACACACACACAAACATATATACAAATATATATGTGTGTGTGTTAAAAAGTAGGAAAAATATAATTAAAGATGGTGGGTGAGAAAGAATCAGGATCAGAAGAACAGGCAATAGGCATGGAACTGTAATTATTATTATTACTGAGCTGTAATAGTAATAGCCCAAGTCTCCAAGTACAGGAGACATAGCATTACTCACAGGGCCCTGCCTTCTGTTAAGCTCAGGAGACAACCCTTATCAACATATGATATTACTTTAGTTGTAGTAATATTATTGACTAGATAAATGTCCTTTACATCATTAAACAATTCTATTCTTTCCAGGTCTGCCACACAGATTGGCTTTTAGATAATTTGGTTTTACAGTTGAACCTCAGAAGGTAAGTTTCTGTTTTGCTTTGGGACCAAGCTTGATGATGTAGCCCATGCTGGCTTCAAACTCACAGTCCTGTCTCAGCTTCCTGAGTGCTGGGGTTAAAGGTCTACACCCTCATTACCTTCCGCAGAGGCTAGTCTTAAAGGCATTAGGTGTTGATTCCAACAAGGCAAATAATGAGTATGTATTTTTCTGCTTTCAGTATTTCCTAGGAATGGAAGACAGAACTTGAAATGGATGTATCCAACCAGTCTACTGTAACAGAATTTGTCCTATTGGGCCTCTCCGCCCACCCCAAACTGGAGAAAACCTTCTTCGTGCTCATCTTGTCAATGTACCTGGTGATCCTGCTGGGCAACGGGGTCCTCATCCTGGTGAGCATCCTCGACTCCCACCTGCACACACCCATGTACTTCTTCCTGGGGAACCTCTCCTTCCTGGACATATGCTACACCACCTCTTCGGTCCCCTTGGTCCTGAATGGTTTTCTCACCCCAAGGAAGACCATCTCCTTTTCAGGCTGTGCCGTGCAGATGTTTCTCTCCTTTGCCATGGGAGCCACGGAGTGTGTACTCCTGGGCATGATGGCATTTGATCGTTATGTGGCCATCTGCAACCCCCTTAGATACCCTGTAGTCATGAGCAAGACTGCCTATGTGCCCATGGCCATCAGCTCCTGGGTGGCTGGTGGTGCTAACTCCTTAGTGCAGATCTCCCTTGCAGTGCAGTTGCCTTTCTGTGGGGACAATGTCATTAATCATTTCATCTGTGAGATCCTGGCAGTCTTAAAGCTAGCCTGTGCTGACATCTCCATCAATGTGATCAGCATGGGGGTGGCCAATGTGATCTTCCTGGGAGTCCCAGTTCTGTTCATCTTTGTTTCCTACATCTTCATACTGTCCACCATCCTGAGGATCCCCTCTGCCGAAGGGAGGAAGAAGGCCTTCTCCACCTGCTCTGCTCATCTCACCGTGGTGATCATTTTTTATGGGACCATCCTCTTCATGTATGGGAAGCCCAAGTCCAAGGACCCACTGGGGGCAGACAAGCAGGACCTTGCAGACAAGCTCATCTCCCTCTTCTATGGACTGTTGACTCCCATGCTGAACCCCATCATCTACAGCCTGAGGAACAAGGATGTGAAGGCCGCTGTGAGGAACCTGGCAAGTCACAGATGCCTCACCTTGTAAAGGAGGGATAGAGCCCATGATCCTCGTGTTCTGATGACTCTCACTTGAGAATCTTATTGTAAGGCAATGCTAGGTGAGAGGCAAGCTGTCTTAGAGCCATTCCTAGTGTGGTCCACAGACTGGAAATCTCAACATCACCTGGGAGCTTCTTGGCATACAGAGTTTCCTGGCCCACAGCAGATCTATTGACCAGGAATGTTCATTTTCACAAGATTCTCCGCTGGATATATATGCATGCTGGACCTGGAGAAGTATCAGTTAAGAGCATGGAATGGATGCTCTGGTGTATTGTCTGGATCCCCAGAAATACTTATCACCTCAGCCACTGGACCTGTCAGTGACTGACAACATCTGGATCTCTTACTAAGGAGAGCCACCTCACCCGGTGCCACACTCTCTTCTTACATTAGCCCTCATCCTGTCACCATCATCGGTGATGAGAAGGCTTGGTTATCTCTAAAAGCTTCTCTGTGGCAGTTCATGTTGTCCCCTGCTCAGGCCTGATCCCTTTAACAGTTCCCACAGCAAACATCCCTCGTGCAAATCTCTCCACAAGAGTCAGCTTCAGGGGAAACCAGCCTTTGATACAAAACAACCATGTCAGCACAGGTGTGTGAATCGTGTGTGTGTGTGTGTGTGTGTGTGTGTGTGTGTGTGTGTGTGTTACCAGTGTGTGCCCTTTGCAGCCATTGCTTGTGCTGGCTTCCAAAGAGAAAAATGTATGACTTCCTTTTACTTGGAGAAAACTTCTTGATCATGAGAAAGCATTGGCTGATTTAAATCCTTTTTTTTTTGGCAGGGCCTTGAGATACAACCCTGGCTAGCCCGTCATACACACAGAGGTCCACTTGCCTGTGTCCTCTCAGTGGCTTAAGTCTGCCACCACTCCCAGCACATATAGGCACCTTAAGACACCCAGGTGACTTTGCCCAATACTGTCTTTTAACTTTCTTGCCTTCCCCTTTGCTTAAGGACATGTGTTACACGTGGTGAACATTCTTGTTTTATTGGGCTTAAGTGAGAGAACAGATGGGTGAAATACTGGCCTGCAGAGTAGAAGTTGTCTCTGGCTTGAGACCTGACTGGTCTGTGGACTGTAGGGTCCCCAGTCAGTGGGCTACAGGGCTTTGTAGCCTCAGGCTTTAGAGAAATGGTAAAGCCTTGGTCAAGCTGAATCCACATTCTGTTTTGAGAGCCTTTGCATCCCTCCTATGGCATTATGGATAATGGTGCTTGAAAACCTCTGATGCTAACCTCCTTTTCCTCTTCAAACAGTTATTAGTTCCAGGATCTTTTAAAAATTGTGTGTGTGTGTGTGTGTGTGTGTGTGTGTGTGTACATGACTGCAGTTGCTGGGGGAACCAGAGGAAGCCAGGAGATAGCAGATGATCCGCTGGAGCTGGAGTTCCAGGCTGCCCTGAGACTGTGAACTACCTGATTTGGTGCTAGGATCATAGCTCAGGACTTGCTCGTAAGCACTGAGCCATCACTCCAACCTTATTGTTTTAATTTTTAGAGAAGGGTAATGCAGGCTGGCCTCAAACTCCCTGTGTGGCTTCTTCAACCTACGTCTTACAAGTGCCGGGACTGCAGAGTACCAGGGTCTATTTTTTTTTTTTAAGCAACGCACTGCTTCCCTTTACGGCCAGTGTTTATTGTTCGCTTGACAGAGCTAAAGCTCAGGATCAGAGCTCATCGTGCTGCCTCCCTGCCTCCCTGTCTCCTTTCTCATTCATTCGGAGACAAACTACCAATGCCTGGCCCTCTGTACGGAGCCACATGCCTACTCCATATAAACTGATGCTCAGCTTTCTGGCCCCAGATGAGGAAACTCTCCTTGTAAGGTTTTTGACTAAGCATGTCATAAAATTCTAGTTCCTCCTCTGGACTTCTGATCTCAGAGCTGCTTCTGTCTGAGGCTAGATCTTCTGGCTCCCTTGCCAGGTCCAGCACCTTTTTCTGCCCTCCTGTTCTCTGCTTGGATATAAAGCCTTATTCTCTGCTACACTGTAGCAGCAGGGTCTGAAGCAGAGAGATGCTCACTGGGATCCAAGCTGCAGGCCGATTCCCTGTTGACTAAAAGAATGTATCCCTACTGTGTTCTCTCTGGTCCTCATGGCACCTACTAGCTCCCATTGGATGAGCTGAATTAGTTAATAATTTCTAGTTATAAGTGGTGGAAACCCAAAGTTGAACCAGTTTTGACTGAGGACTTTATTTATTTATTTATTTATTTATTTATTTATTTATTACATTTTATATATCCATTGTGTGGATGCATGTGTATGCATGTGTGTATGTATTTGTATGTGTGCATTTGTGTGTGTGTACATGTGCACGAGTATGTGTGCATGTGTGTTTGTATCATAGGTGCCATGGTGCATGTGTGGAGGTCAGGGAGTCAATCCGTAGGACTTGATTCTCTCTGCCACATGGGACCCAGTGGGGCTGAACTCTGGTCGTCAGGCTTATTCCCCCATGGAGTCATCATGCCAGTCCCTAGTCATTATTTTATTTTCTTAGAGATAAGTCTTGTTACACAGCCTGAGCTGTTTACCTTCCTGCCTCCACATCCCGCGTGCTGGGCTTATAGGCACACATTAGGATGCCCAGCTATAAAAGTAATCTTATTAAGTTATATGACCAAAGAGTGGGAGGTTAGAGATGTGGTTGGTCTACTGTAGACATGGAATGAATGCTGTCCAGGCGTTCCCTGCCTCCTTCTCCTTCTAGGAGAAATGACTTATCTAAATTCTCCCCAAGGAATGTAACAAGGAGCAATCCTATTTAAAAGTTGACAAGTTCTTCTAGCACACTCACACTGTCAATGTGATGTTTCTATGCATTGTAGAGTGGCTACTTGGAGCTAGTTAAGCAACTTTCAGGGATACAATATACTGTCATTAACTATGGTCACCATAATGTGCTGTAGAGAACCTAAACTCATTTGTCTCCTCTAACTGACAGCTTGAATTTTTAAATCAACATTTCTCAGCCACCGCATCTGGTCACGTACTCTGTTATGGTTTGGATATATCAGGTCTCCTACAGGCACATGGGTCTCAGCAGTTGGTCCCCAGATGGTGGCGCTGTTTGTGAAGTTGTGGAAGCTTTGGGGATGTCACCTAACTGTCATGAGTGGATCCCAGGAAGGGGACTTACGGGTGATGGCTGCTTTTGGTTCTGGTACAAACTCCCAGCTTCCTGGTCAGTAAGATGTGAGAACTGCTCCTGCTGCCAAAGACCTAGCCTCTCCGGATGCGTGCCTCTCCTGCCATGATGACCTGTGAGCCAAAATGCATTGCTCCTCCCTTGGGACCTTTCACCAGTGTGCCACTGCAGCAGGAGTAAACGCATGGATTCTATAATCTTGACATCTATAGGTGCCATACAGAAGAGTGATTGAGTAGCATTCACCTTTCTGTACCTGGTTATCTTACAGTGTGGCCTCCAGGTCCACCCTTGCAGCAAATCCAACACTTCATCTTAGGCCTTCCACCTCTGCCTCATTATTGCAAATCGTCCTTTTCTATAAGGCTGGCTAAAGGGACTAAATATTACTTCAGTCTTATTTATAACTAAAACCCAAGGATACAGAGGGCTCCAAATTAACACATCCCAGCGGAGGTACATAATTGGCTTTTCTCCCCTCATGATGGTTTCCCATTCATAGCAAACTGAAGCCCAGAAGGGGACTTTGGAAGCAGTGGTACCTATTTTGGAAGTTACCACCCCTTTGTACCATGTACTTTAAGGGGTAAATAGCCTTTGCTAAAAGCAGTAGGTGTTTCAAAATGCTGACATGTCCTTGAGAAAAAGCCATCTTTGTTTTACATGTATGTGTGTGGTCACTTATAACGATGGCTCAAATCTTGCCTCACGCACACAGATCCACTGTGAAACTGCACTGCCCTCACGTTGGCCCAGTTGAGAGGCTTGGTTCAGTCCAGTGGGATCTCCGTGTGTGTGTGTGTGTGTGTGTGTGTGTGTGTGTGTGTGTGTGTGTGAGACAAAATTAGGATATAAATGGTGGTTGCTGGGGACTAGAGAAGAGGAAGGGTTTGCTTGCAATGTGACATGCTTTTGGAGCCAATGGATTGTCACAGATCTGGATACAGGTGGTATTTGCACCACATTGTGAATGTGGTAAATGTCCCCCAAATTTTCATTGTTTACATAATTTTACATGATTCAAATACAACTTCCGTAAGAAATTTAAATGAAATCTAACTCAGTTTCTTCATGGAGCAGGTGGCAAGTTCTGTAGGGCTCACAACTGGCTGAAGTGTCGAGACTACACAGCTGGGAGATCTCAGCCCTGAGTCACTGTGTCACCATGACAATCCCTTCCCATCCACAAGGCTCAAGGAACCCCAGGAAACTGCCTGTGGTAAGACTGTAAGAGCCAGAGCTCTGGAAAGATTGAGGCAAAGTGATGTGTTCTAGACAGGCCAACCAGGGCCATTGAGCTTGAGAGCTCCAAGCACAGATTTCCATCAGTCCATATGAAGACCTGTTGGCAGTTGGTGACCACTGAATGAGAATCAGTTTCTTCAGTGGTGTGGCTCATGTTACGTTTCCTAAGCTCCTTCACCATGGCACATGGGTAGCACTAAGTAGATTTAGACTGTTGTAGAAGAAGAGTAAGAAGGAAGAGGAGGAGGGAGAGATAAAATGGGAGGATGGACACTATGCGGAATCTAGGAGGAGCAGAACTGGGAAACCTGAGGGTTAGTTACCCTCTAAACACACACACATTCCTGTATAAAATTATAAGTAAATAGACATTTTTACAGACTAAAAAAGAAATTCAGTCCTAGGGTCTCTGAGGTTTTATTAAAAATGAACAAATAATTTTACTGAATATTTCTCAAAAAAAGAAAGAATGTACCAGCAACTCAGGGCATGGCGGCACACCTGGAACCTCTAGCACATAGGTAGGGCATGGCAGAGTACATATGTCATGCCAGCACTGGGCAGTCAGGACTGTGGTAGCAACATCTACAAAACCAGCACCGAGGAAGAAGAGGCATGGCGGTGCGCACCTGTAATGCCAGCACCTAGGAGAGATGGTCACCAGTTAAGAGCATCACATGCTCTTTCAGAGGACCCAGGTTCTATTGCCAGTACCCACAAGATAGCTCACAACCGTTCATACCTCCAGTTCCAGGGGGTCTGATGCTCTCTTCTGGCCTCCAAGGGCACCGGCATGCATGTGGTACACAGACATGCATGGAGGCAAAAACACACAGTGGCCACAGTTTTGGCTACCTTATTGAATTCTGCTCCCTACCACCCTACTCCTCCTTTCCCCCTTCCAACTTCCAACACTAGGTAGGAGATAAAGAAGATTAGAAGGGAAAGGAGGCATCAGTCTGGTTAGACTACGTCCTGCTGGTTAAGGGCATTGAGTTCCCTGGGGCAAATCCAGTCTTCATCATCATCAGGATTTCTCCAACCAGCAATCCAGCAAACAGCAACAAGCAGCAGCAGGAGGAGGAGGAAGAAGAGGAGAAGGAAGAGGAAGAAGAGGAGCAGCAGTTGCCATCCATCTATCTTAGGGCTCTGGCATTTTTATACCCTCTCAAGAATCCCCAGAATTCTAAATGTAAACTTATCTTCAGCTGGCAAAATAATGCGCCTGCCAGAGCAGGAGATAAATTATAGTTAGCTGCTGTGCACAATCTGATGCAGCCCCATGTCCCGCACCTGGGATTAAAACAAAACATTCATAGAACATTTCTGTGTTTTTAAAGAAATCAAAATTCCCACTCTAGCATCCATACATAATTTTTAAAGAGTAAGACTGCAAAGGTTTTTGCAAAAGGGTCAGAATGGAGACCCCATCTAATTTTAGACAGACATCTGGTATGTCTTCCTAACATTTGATAGCAGTAATTTATTTCAATAATTTCCTTTAATGAATCCATTAAAATAGAATAAATCCAAAAAGATTAAAATAAAATAAAACAAGGGGTGGAGAGATAGCTTGCTGTTAAGAGCACTGGCTGCTCTTCCAGAGGACCAGCACCCACATAGCAGCCCATAGCTATCTGTAACTCCAGTTCTAATAACTCAGTTCCAGAGGCTCTGACACCCTCATACAGACATGCATGCAGGCAAAATGCCAATCCATGTGAAGTAAAAATAAAAATAAATTCACAAAAGAAAATAAATGTAAAAGAATGGAAAGTGCAATAGGAATGATATGTGCACCAACTAATAAATGGAGAGACAGCACGTGACCTAATGAAATTCTGTTAAGTAATAGGAAGAAAGGAAGTGCCAGTACACGGCACCACATGGAGGAACCTCAGAACATGGCACACGCAAGAGAATCCAGGCACAAGAGAACTTCCATTTATAAAGAATGTCAATCAATAGGGAAACCCATAGACAGAAAGTGGGTGGGAGAATGCCAGAGACTGGAGGGAGGAGCGGGCAGAGCTACTAGGTACAGCATCTCTTTGAGGACAACTGGAACTGTCTAGAATTTCACTGTGGCAATGGCTACAGAACCTTGCAAATACTATAAACGACTGAATTTCTTTTTGGTCTTTCTTTTGAGGTGGAGTGTCCCTAAATAGCCCAGGCTATCCTTGCAATCCTTTCGCCCCAGCATCCAAAGTTTATGTGACTCATAAACTTAGTGGGAACGGCCCATCATGTCATGGCGGGATGAGCTAGAGGAGGCAGCTGGTCACATGGCATCTGTGGTCGGAGCAAGCTGAGGGAGATGAATGCTCTTTTCCTTTTTACTCCGTTCAGATGCCCAGCCCACAGATTAGCTCCACCCCCAGTTAAACTGGGCCTTCCCACTGTAATTAACCTAATTTAGAAAAACCAAATTTCACAGACATGCCCAGGTAATTGTTTCCATGGTGATTTTTTAAATCCTGTCAAGTTAAGAAGCTTGCCTAGCTCAACCTCCTACGCCCCCCCCTCGCCCCCCAGCTCTGGGGAGCTAATGATTTGAGTTCTATCCCTGTAAGCTTCCCTTTTCCAGAATGCACAAAAATGGGATCCTACAGTGGAGAGCTTCTTCTTAGTCCATTGGGGATGATGGACTGGGTAGTAATGGTACATACCTTGATCATCATTGGGACACAATGGTCAAGCATCAACACTGTTTTTTGTTTGTTTATTTGTTTGTTTTAAAGAATCCACAATTGGATACTAATACCATTTACTCCAGTGTAACCTTACAGTATTGAAGGCATTGCGAATTATAGCAGGAAGTCTCATAATAGGATGAGATTAGAATGTGTGTGCCTCCCCACACCCACCACACAGCAGCAAGCCAACAGGCAACACTGTTGCTTTCACTGTTGCTAATGGAGCAGGACAGGACAGGGCGGGGCGGGGCGGGGCGGGGCGGGGCGGGGCAGGACCAGGATGCTTGATTCCTATGCATGCACAGAGACCACCACCTAAGCTGCTCCTCCTTCAGCATTGGCTCTCCCCTGATAACATGCTGTGTGTTCTAGTTCCTACCTTGGCCATTTTCTTTTACTTGGCATCCTAATTTAGCCAGTTCTACACATTTTGGCCTTCCTAATAGATACAACGGAGAACCTTTATAGAGTGCACATCACCACAAGACTGACTCTGAGGATTATAAGCAATTTTCCTTGCTTACCTTTCACTACCACATCATGAAAGGCCTGGTTATTGCAGTTTATTTCTGTTTTATGTGTGAATGTGTGTGTATGTGTGTGTGTGCGCATGTGTGCATGTGTGTGTGTGTGTGTGTGTGTTACAAGCACGTGAGAATGTGGGTTCACATCCATTTTTGCACAATTCAGAGGCCAGAGGAAGACACTAGGCATCTTTCTCTATTACTTTCTGTATTAAGATTGTGAATCAGGATTCCCTTACACAGAAGCTCTCTGCTTTGCCTAGGCTGGCTGGCCAGAGAGAGCCTGGGATTGACCTACCAGTCTCCATCACCAGATGCTGGGGCTATGGGCAGAGAGTCATAACAGGCATTTTATATGAGTGCTAGGAATTCAAAGGTGCTCGTCCTTACAGAGTCAGCACCCTTGCCCACTGAGAATCCCAGCCCCCAGCAGTCTCTTTGGGTGGGTTCTTTATACTATCTTTAACAAGAAAGATGGCAAGCTTTAGATTCAGACAACTTGTTGGGATTATTAAATCTGGAATTTAAAAACTGTGGTGTGGCGGCTGGAGAGATGGCTCAATGGTTAAAAGCACAGATGTCCTGAGTTCAATTCCCAGCAACCACATGGTGGCTCACAACCATCTATAGTGGGATCTGATGCCCTGTTCTGGTGTGTCTGAAGACAGCCACAATGTACTCATATACATTAAATAAATAAATCTCTAAAAAACAAACAAACAAATAATCTGTGGTGTGTCAAGGGACCTAGTGATTACAGTTGGTCCAAAGCAAAGACAGATGGGTAATCTAAGCAGGGAGGTGGAAATTCTAAGGACTCAAAAGAAAGTTCTGGAGTTAAAAAAACACTGTGGCTGAAGTGAAAAGTGCCTGGTGAGCTCAGGAGCAGTCTGGATAAGGCTGAGGAGAGGATTTCGGAACTTTGGCAATGTCCGTAGACACGTTCAAATGCAACCAAAAGGAAAGAACATCCAAGAACTACGAGGCGAGGTCACTACAGAAGGTCCAGCACATATACAATAAGAATATCAGTAGCAGAAGAAGAAGAAAAGGAGGAGGAGGAGGAAGAGGAAGAGGAGGAGGAGGAAGAGGAGGAAGAAGAGGAGGAGGGGGAGGAGGACGAAATCTTGGGAGAGTGTGAAGGGTCCTGAGGACGAGGATTTGGAGAAATCCTCTGATGGGAGTGAAACTTGGATCTGTGCCAATGCCAGATGTGGAGCACACCTGGGATCCCAGTGCATGGAAGGTCAAGGCAGAGGGACTGGGACTTCAGGGTCATCCTTGGCTACAGAGAAAGTTTGGAGCCAGTGTGGGCAATGAGAAGCCAAGTCTCAAAAAGCAAGCAGACAAGCAAACAAACAGAAGCCCTATAACTAGACTTATTTGCTGATGTTTTTATATAAAGTGCTTTTCTTTGTCTGTCAGTACAGTAATTGCTGGGCTCTTAAATAATTCATTCCCGTAGCACAGTATCTATAATTTTAATTTTTACTTAAAAACTTTTTAAAATTTATTTTTATTTATGTGTATGTGTGTGCATTTAGGCATACCCTGCCCACAATACACAAAAAGAGGGTGCTGCACCTTCTTGTTAAATTTTTTCTTTAATTAAAAAAAATGTGTGGTGTTTTGCTTGCACGTATGTCTGTGCACCGTGTGGTTCCTAGAGCCATAGAGGCAGAAGATGACATCAGATCACTTAGAACTGTAGTTATAGGTTGCTGTGAGCTGCCATGTGGACCCTGAGTACCATACCAAGACCTTCTACAAGAACATCAAGTGCCCTCAACCACTGAGTCATCTTGCGAGCTCCTTAATTTAAAGAGTAAGAATGCGGGCTGGTGAGATGGCTCAGCGGGTAAGAGCACCTGACTGCTCTTCCGAAGGTGATGAGTTCAAATCCCAGCAACCACACGGTGGCTTACAACCACCCGTAATGACGCCCTCCTCTGGTGCGTCTGAAGTCAGCTACAGCGTACTTATGAATAATAATAATAAAACGAATCCTTGGACCGGAGAGAGCAAGTGGGACTGACCGGAGCGAGTGGGGTCGACCGGAGTGAGCAGGGTTGACCGGAAGGAGGGAAAAAAAAAAGAGTAAGAATGCTTCCATCTCAGCCTTTTAAGCCCTGCTTAGATGATGCTGTGGGCTGTCTTTTCCTGGTGTCTTCTACCCCTCTAGCTCCTACAATCCTTCCTCCTGCTCTTCTGCAGGGTTCCCTGAGCTCAGCTGAATGTTTGGCTGAGGGTCTCTGAATCTGCTCGCAACCACGGAGTCTGCATGGGTCTGCACCAGGCCCTCTGTGTACATGCCCTGGTTCTTTAGCTTGGGGATTTTTGTTAGACTCCTAACAGTCTGAATGGGGATGTTCCCGAATCTTTTGCCTGACCGTGGGACCTTTTCCTCTTACTGGGTTGCTCTGCTCAGCCTTGATATGAGGGTTTGTGCCTAGCCTTACTGCATCTTGTTATGCAATGTTCAGATGATATCCCTGAGAGGCCTGCTCTTTTCTGAAGGAACAGTAGATCTGGGGGTGACGGAAGTTGGGGGTGGGGGACTGGGACGAGGGAGAGAGGGGAAGCTGCAGTCAGGATGTACTTATTGTATGAGAGAAGAATAAATAAACATAAACAACAACAAAGAGTCCACTAGTTTGAGAGTCTGGGAAGGGTTGGAGGGAGGGTGCTTTGGAGGGGTAGAAGGGGAGAAAAGGGAAGGAGAGAGTGATGTAATTCTATTTGAATTTAAATGTATGTTTTTAAAAGATTAAGAATGCAAAGACTTTTGCCAAAGGATCAGAGTGAAACATCGGCATCTTCTAACATTTGAGGACAGCAATTTATTTCAATATTTTGCCTTTAATGGAGCCACCCAAACCATTCAACGGTAGTTTTTATGAAACTAAACCTTTCTGCCCTCCTTTAAGCTCAGGCTGTGTAATTTATTTATTTATTTATTTAATGGTGTGCGTGTGCACACACACACACACACACACACACACACACACACAATTTGTTCAGGGCTTACATCGACAGGATTGGTACACATGCACATGGAGGCTGGAAAACAAACTCTGGTGTCCCTCCTGAGCCACATGGTCCCCCTTATCTGGGACACGCCCTCCCGGTGACATGGAGTATTCCCAGCAGGCTAGGCTGGTAGGGCAGTGAGCCCCATAGATCTGCCTGTCTCTGCTTCCTCAATACTGAGATTTCAAGTGTGAGCAACCCTGCCAGACTTTCCTGCCTTGGGTCTGAAGATCCAACTCAGGTACTGTTGCTTGTAAAGAGAGCATATTACAGACTCCACCATCTCCCCAGCCCCAGTTTGCAAAGCTTCAACTAAGTTGAAGTAACTTCAGGATTGTCAGTCAGGATTGAGGAGGCCTCTTTGTGCTGCTCACAGCCAGGAGGAACGGATGCACAGCACAGCCTGCAGCCTGACACGGCAGTGGGTCACTGCAGCACAGGAGATGGCTAAAGTTAGTTAAACGGGGTGTGGGGAGTGCATCTATTAAAAAACAAACAAACAAACAAACAAACAAACCACTCCCATAGTTCTCCAAACAATGACTGCAGAGAGTAATCTATAAATTCAAACCCTTCTTGCCCCTGATCCATACATCCCTTTGTTGTGGGAAGGGCTTCTTCTTCATTCCCAAATCCTTAGTAGCCACCCCAGAGCCTACAAGGAGCCAGAGGACATTGGGACAAAACAGCCCTCAGCTCTTAGCCTTCAAGAGCTTAAGCAGCTGCCTGAAGCATCAGAGCAAGTGTGGCTGCCTCGGCTAAGGCGAGCCATCCCCCTCTTGTGGTCAAAGCACAGTTAGGCAGTTGTTATTCCCCAATTCCTGGGAAGACAAGCAAACACAGGACAGAGGGCAGGAACTCTCTTTTTCATTCCTTTACAGAAAGAGTTCAGATTCACAGAGAACTGTCTGCAACTCTTTAATTGGATTTGTGGAACTCAGGCCCTAAATTCCTGTGAGGCCTTTCGGCAAACTTTAAATTGCGTCTGGGATTAAGACTTGGCTCCCAAACAACTACAACACTAAACTTTTCCAGGCTCTTGATGGGCCCTCTGGAGAACCAGGTAAAGGGCAGAGGGTAGAAAGCACAGAACACAGGCTAGACAACTCTAGCAGCCTCTGGCAAGTGGCACCTCCAGCTGTCTTTCCCGTTGCTTTTTCACTGGGCATGGGGAAGGGCAGCTAGCGCAAGGAGCAACACCAGCCCCTCCACCACCCCCACAGCCAACCATATATTCCTCTCTCGTTGTGCCCTCTGATAGGACGAACATCTCCCAAGACAGTTAAACAGAATCTCTGTGTATTCCAGGTCAAAAGACAGGGCTGGGTCAGGCAAGCCCAATATAAGTCATTGAAACTATCTTCTTCCCCCCCACCCCCAAGCCCAGAGAGCTTCCAGCACCCTCCTCAGCAGGAGATCTTCTGCTGGGTGAGCTCCCATCCCCACCATGGACTTTTCTGCCCAGTGGACACAGGCAGGGTTCTCTCTGTGGCCACACCTTCTTCAGGTAGGTGAGAGGAGGACCAGAGATGGGATCCGAGGACAGATGGAATCCAAGGCTAGACCTTGGTTCTGGCTTCCACATCTCTCGGGTTCTTCATAGAGGAAAAGGAANGATCTTCTGCTGGGTGAGCTCCCATCCCCACCATGGACTTTTCTGCCCAGTGGACACAGGCAGGGTTCTCTCTGTGGCCACACCTTCTTCAGGTAGGTGAGAGGAGGACCAGAGATGGGATCCGAGGACAGATGGAATCCAAGGCTAGACCTTGGTTCTGGCTTCCACATCTCTCGGGTTCTTCATAGAGGAAAAGGAACAGGTATACCCTGGATGTCTCAGCTGGTGCAGGGGTGAGGCAGAGTGAGGGCTATTGTAGAAGGGCAAGAATAAAGGAAAGTCTCTGCTTAATATCAGGCTGACTGTCTATCAAGGCTGACGAGAGAATGAGAGGTGTGAGCTATGTACCAGGTGCTAAAAACAACTGGGAAACGTTTTTTCTGGAAGACTCATAAAGTAAAGGTACTTCCTGCCAAGGCTCACACCACCCACGCATAGAGCTGTCCCTGCTGTGGCTGACACCTCCCATGCACAGCTCTAACATCTCTGAAAACAGATCTCTTTTTCCTCAACTATTCCTGATGCCTGCAGTTTCAGCCCTGACAACTGCACGAGGAGAGCTCTAAACTGGGTTTGGTTTCCTCTCATCCATCTTCCCAGCAATAAGGCAACAGTAAAAGATAGTCAAAGCCTGACTTTCTAGATTTCTTAGAGGAAGGTTTGGTACATCTATTGTCCATGGATGTCCTAGGGAGGATGAGAAGGACCAAAGCTTCTCAACTGGACCTTTAAATCCTCAGTAGACAAGTTCTGACACTAATGCTAGACAAGACATGCAGTGATGAGGGACAGGCTAGGGGGAGCGTGGAGAACCACCTGGGTCAGCTTATGGTTCTCTCGGAGCTTCAGTCATCTCTCTCCCTCTCTTCCTTTCCCTCCCCCCTTTCTCTGTGTCTATCTGGGTGTGTCTGTGAGTGTGTGTGTGTGTGCTCATGTGGACATAAGAGAACAACTTGAAGGAGTTGCTTCTCTCTATCTTTTGGGTCCCAGGAATTGGGTCCCTGTCTCCTCAGGCTTGGTGACAAGCCTCTACCCACTGAACCATCTCTCTGGCCCCACTTTCCTAATATTTAATGTGAGAAGTCAAGGTTTAAGGTTTTCCCTAATGTACAGGTCTGCAGTTCTTCCATTCCTGCAGCACCTTGTACACGTGGTTCTCTCCTTGCAGAAGACCTCGGTAAGCCTGGAATTGTTTTCCCTACTTTGGAGAATGTGCTAGGATGGAACTGCAGTGGCTTTCATGGTCAATTCAGGTACAGCAGGGCTTGAGTTAGAAGCTGCAACTTAGAAAACTTCTCCAAAGCACAGAGTCCAGTCACAAGGGACACTTGTCCTTTCACAGGTACAGAGCAGCCTGGTCCTACTGTTGAGCTATGGGAGAGGGCATAAGGCTATACTTCTGTAAAGACCACCATGTCCAGCAGCCCCCAGACTCTACTAATAGTGCAACCCAGGGACAGCATCCATCAAATTCACAGGAAAGGAAAGACAGGCACCATGCAACAAACAGAAATTCTGGCTAGACTCTAATATGCCTGACTACTGTATTCTCTCTCTGTGAAGCTAACTTATCATCATAATGTTATTGTAAGGGCACCGAATCAGAACAGCAGGAGTGAGTGAGACCACGCCAATAGCTAACATTACTAAGAGCAGCTTCAGCCCAGGAGAGGGCAGGAAAGCTTGGGACAGGCAGGGGTGGACAGATTACTCCATGCCCCTCTCCTCTTCTGGAGCCATGTAGCATCCTACAGTCTCCTCCTTCATGGTTTTCATGTAGTCCTGCATCCATGAATAGATACACCCCTTCTACCAGGCATGCTGGCTCCACTGGCCTGACTATATCATGTCCCTCCATCTATCACAGTTGGCTACCAGATGTTTTTCCTGCTTTGAACCAATGCATCCTGACCTCTCTGGCAACCTAATAGTGAATTTTATCACTTCAACACTGACTTTACATTTAATTATACATTCTAGAGCCATGCCCACATCCTGATCCTGATGAACAAGTGCTTCCTGTCTTCTGCTTTCTCAAGATGGGAAGAGAACATGAGAAATGGAAGGAGCCAATCAGTCTACAGTAGCTGAATTTGTCTTGCTGGGGTTATCAGATCACCCAAAGCTGGAGAAAACCTTCTTCGTGCTCATCCTGCTGATGTACCTGGTGATCCTGCTGGGCAACGGGGTCCTCATCTTGGTGAGCATCCTCGACTCCCACCTGCACACACCCATGTACTTCTTCCTGGGGAACCTCTCCTTCCTGGACATTTGCTACACCACCTCCTCTATTCCCTTGGTCCTGGATGGTTTTCTCACCCCCAGGAAGACCATCTCCTTCTCAGGCTGTGCAGTGCAGATGTTTCTCTCCTTCGCCATGGGAGCCACGGAGTGTGTGCTCCTGGGCATGATGGCATTTGATCGTTATGTGGCCATCTGCAACCCCCTTAGATACCCTGTAGTCATGAGCAAGGCTGCCTATGTGCCCATGGCCATCAGTTCCTGGGTGGCTGGTGGTGCTAACTCCTTGGTGCAGATCTCCCTTGCGGTGCAGTTGCCTTTCTGTGGGGACAATGTCATTAATCACTTCACCTGTGAGATCCTGGCAGTCTTAAAGCTAGCCTGTGCTGACATCTCCATCAATGTGATCAGCATGGGGGTGGCCAATGTGATCTTCCTGGGGGTCCCAGTTCTTTTCATCTTTGTCTCCTACATCTTCATACTGTCCACCATCCTGAGGATCCCCTCTGCTGAGGGGAGGAAGAAGGCCTTCTCCACCTGCTCTGCCCACCTCACCGTGGTACTTGTCTTCTATGGAACCATCCTCTTCATGTATGGGAAGCCCAAGTCCAAGGACCCACTGGGGGCAGACAAACAGGATGTTTCAGACAAACTCATCTCCTTATTTTATGGGGTGCTCACCCCCATGCTGAACCCCATCATCTACAGTCTGAGGAACAAAGATGTGAAGGCCGCTGTGAGGAACCTGGTGGGTCAGAAATGCCTGATTCAGCGGTAGTGAGGAAGTGGGTTACTTCCCAGTTCTGTACACGCTAGGGCTTGGCTGGGAACGGTCACTCATTCAGCATAGCCTTGATAGCTAGCCCTGTAGATCAGTCTGGACTGAGTTCTTCGTGAGTGACTGGGGCTGGACCACAAACTCTTTAGAATAAAGACATTGGTTGTACAAAATGGCCCAGAACCAAGAAAAAGTGCTGTGAAAATTAATTGTGTTTGTACACTAACGAAATAAGCAATAAAAACTGTGAAAAAATATACTTCTCTCTTTGTCAGTAAAGTCTAGTTGGGGTGTGTATGTCAGGTCTTTTTTTTTTTTCCCCTGACTGTACAATTGGGAAGACCCTGTGAGAAGAACTCGCTGTTTGTTTTATTTATTTATTTATTTTAGACTCTTGCTATGTGGCCCAAGCTGGTCTGGAATGCATAATCTCTCTCCATGCTTAGCCCCACTCATACCATGTCCAAAGTTCCCCCTCATTCTCTTCAGTCAGTCCCCACCTCTGACCCCATGGAACTCCTAAGTAAATTCTAGAAAGTTTTCTTTTCTCTACAAATTTCAGATAATGGAATATGTGTTTACTTTTACATCTGGTCTTTTTTTTTTTTCTTTTCCACATGTGTTTTAGATATTTTATCCAGTGGTAACATATATTAACAAAAAGGGGTCATGAATTCAAGAGGGAAGCACAGGAGGGGAAGGGGGAGAAGAAGGGGAAGCGGGGATGGGAAAGGGGGAGGGGAAGGGAAGAGGTGAAGGGGGAAGGGAAGGGGGGGAAGGGGAGAGGGAGGGAGAGGGGTAGATATGATACAAATACAGTGTACTCATGTATAAAATTCTCAAAAACAATTTCAAAAACGTTTGATATATCTAAAGCAGAGTTATAATGGAATGTTAAAAATGTAAACATATGCCAGGATTTATGACCCACCCAACTTTTCACTTTAACAAGCTAGAAAAATAACAAAGTAATCTAACATGGGTAAAAGGAAATTATTCAAACAACCACAGCAAGTAGGAAAGGGGCAATAGAACACACGAACAAATCCAAACAGATATTATAGAAGACAACAACGTTGACAAATCCCTTGTATGACTCAGTGATAGAAAGATGGACAGAGAGACAGATGACTGACAGACAGTACACTATCAAAATCAAGAGCGAAAAAGAGTTACTGCTGACTTACAGATATCAAATGATAGTAGCAAGAGTATTACTAACTACTTTAGGGACATGGAATTTGACAATTTAAACAACATNGATCTTCTGCTGGGTGAGCTCCCATCCCCACCATGGACTTTTCTGCCCAGTGGACACAGGCAGGGTTCTCTCTGTGGCCACACCTTCTTCAGGTAGGTGAGAGGAGGACCAGAGATGGGATCCGAGGACAGATGGAATCCAAGGCTAGACCTTGGTTCTGGCTTCCACATCTCTCGGGTTCTTCATAGAGGAAAAGGAATAGGTATACCCTGGATGTCTCAGCTGGTGCAGGGGTGAGGCGGAGTAAGGGCTATTGTAGAAGGGCAAGAATAAAGGTAAGTCTCTGCTTAATATCAGGCTGACTGTCTATCAAGGCTGACAAGAGAATGAGAGGTGTGAGCTATGTACCAGGTGCTAAAAACAACTGGGAAACGTTTTTTCTGGAAGACTCATAAAGTAAAGGTACTTCCTGCCAAGGCTCACACCACCCAAACATAGAGCTGTCCCTGCTGTGGCTGACACCTCCCATGCACAGCTCTAACATCTCTGAAAACAGATCTCTTTTTCCTCAACTATTCCTGATGCCTGCAGTTTCAGCCCTGACAACTGCACTAGGAGAGCTCTAAACTGGGTTTGGTTTCCTCTCATCCATCTTCCCAGCAATAAGGCAACAGTAAAAGATAGTCAAAGCCTGACTTTCTAGATTTCTTAGAGGAAGGTTTGGTACATCTATTGTCCATGGATGTCCTAGGGAGGATGAGAAGGACCAAAGCTTCTCAACTGGACCTTTAAATCCTCAGTAGACAAGTTCTGACACCAATGCTAGACAAGACATGCAGCGATGAGGGACAGGCTAGGGGGAGCATGGAGAACCACCTGGGTCAGCTTATGGTTCTCTCGGAGCTTCAGTCATCTCTCTCCCTCTCTTCCTTTCCCTCCCCCCTTTCTCTGTGTCTATCTGGGTGTGTCTGTGAGTGTGTGTGTGTGTGCTCATGTGGACATAAGAGAACAACTTGAAGGAGTTGCTTCTCTCTATCTTTTGGGTCCCAGGAATTGGGTCCCTGTCTCCTCAGGCTTGGTGACAAGCCTCTACCCACTGAACCATCTCTCTGGCCCCACTTTCCTAATCTTTAATGTGAGAAGTCAAGGTTTAAGGTTTTCCCTAATGTACAGGTCTGCAGTTCTTCCATTCCTGCAGCACCTTGTACACGTGGTTCTCTCCTTGCACAAGACCTCGGTAAGCCTGGAATTGTTTTCCCTACTTTGGAGAATGTGCTAGGATGGAACTGCAGTGGATTTCATGGTCAAGTCAGGTACAGCAGGGCTTGAGTTAGAAGCTGCAACTTAGAAAACTTCTCCAAAGCACAGAGTCCAGTCACAAGGAGTACACAGGAAGACACAAGGGACACTTGTCTTTTCACAGGTACAGAGCAGCCTGGTCCTACTGTTGAGCTATGGGAGAGGGCATAAGGCTATACTTCTGTAAAGACCACCATGTCCAGCAGCTCCCAGACTCTACTAATAGTGCAACCCAGGGACAGCATCCATCAAATTCACAGGAAAGGAAAGACAGGCACCATGCAACAAACAGAAATTCTGGCTAGACTCTAATCTGCCTGACTACTGTATTCTCTCTCTGTGAAGCTAACTTATCATCATAATGTTATTGTAAGGGCACCGAATCAGAACAGCAGGAGTGAGTGAGTCCACGCCAATAGCTAACATTACTAAGAGCAGCTTCAGCCCAGGAGAGGGCAGGAAAGCTTGGGACAGGCAGGGGTGGACAGATTACTCCATGCCCCTCTCCTCTTCTGGAGCCATGTAGCATCCTACAGTGTCCTCCTTCATGGTTTTCATGTAGTCCTGCATCCATGAATAGATACACCCCTTCTACCAGGCATGCTGGCTCCACTGGCCTGACGATATCATGTCCCTCCATCTATCACCGTTGGCTACCAGATGTTTTTCCTGCTTTGAACCAATGCATCCTGACCTCTCTGGCAACCTAATAGTGAATTTTATCACTTCAACACTGACTTTACATTTAATTATACATTCTAGAGCCATGCCCACATCCTGATCCTGATGAACAAGTGCTTGCTGTCTTCTGCTTTCTCAAGATGGGAAGAGAACATGAGAAATGGAAGGAGCCAATCAGTCTACAGTAGCTGAATTTGTCTTGCTGGGGTTATCAGATCACCCAAAGCTGGAGAAAACCTTCTTCGTGCTCATCCTGCTGATGTACCTGGTGATCCTGCTGGGCAACGGGGTCCTCATCTTGGTGAGCATCCTCGACTCCCACCTGCACACACCCATGTACTTCTTCCTGGGGAACCTCTCCTTCCTGGACATTTGCTACACCACCTCCTCTATTCCCTTGGTCCTGGATGGTTTTCTCACCCCCAGGAAGACCATCTCCTTCTCAGGCTGTGCTGTGCAGATGTTTCTCTCCTTCGCCATGGGAGCCACGGAGTGTGTGCTACTGGGCATGATGGCATTTGATCGTTATGTGGCCATCTGCAACCCCCTTAGATACCCTGTAGTCATGAGCAAGGCTGCCTATGTGCCCATGGCCGCCAGTTCCTGGGTGGCTGGTGGTGCTAACTCCTTGGTGCAGATCTCCCTTGCAGTGCAGTTGCCTTTCTGTGGGGACAATGTCATTAATCACTTCACCTGTGAGATCCTGGCAGTCTTAAAGCTAGCCTGTGCTGACATCTCCATCAATGTGATCAGCATGGGGGTGGCCAATGTGATCTTCCTGGGGGTCCCAGTTCTTTTCATCTTTGTCTCCTACATCTTCATACTGTCCACCATCCTGAGGATCCCCTCTGCTGAGGGGAGGAAGAAGGCCTTCTCCACCTGCTCTGCCCACCTCACCGTGGTACTTGTCTTCTATGGAACCATCCTCTTCATGTATGGGAAGCCCAAGTCCAAGGACCCACTGGGGGCAGACAAACAGGATGTTTCAGACAAACTCATCTCCTTATTTTATGGGGTGCTCACCCCCATGCTGAACCCCATCATCTACAGCCTGAGGAACAAAGATGTGAAGGCCGCTGTGAGGAACCTGGTGGGTCAGAAATGCCTGATTCAGCGGTAGTGAGGAAGTGGGTTACTTCCCAGTTCTGTACACGCTAGGGCTTGGCTGGGAACAGTCACTCATTCAGCATAGCCTTGATAGCTAGCCCTGTAGATCAGTCTGGACTGAGTTCTTCGTGAGTGACTGGGGCTGGACCACAAACTCTTTAGAATAAAGACACTGGTTGTACAAAATGGCCCAGAACCAAGGAAAAGTGCTGTGAAAATTAATTGTGTTTGTACACTAACGAAATAAGCAATAAAAACTGTGAAAAAATATACTTCTCTCTTTGTCAGTAAAGTCTAGTTGGGGTGTGTATGTCAGGTCTTTCTTTTCCCTGACTGTACAATTGGGAAGACCCTGTGAGAAGAACTCGCTGTTTGTTTTATTTATTTATTTATTTATTTTAGACTCTTGCTATGTGGCCCAAGCTGGTCTGGAATGCATAATCTCTCTCCATGCTTAGCCCACTCATACCATGTCCAAAGTTACCCCTCATTCTCTTCAGTCAGTCCCCACCTCTGACCCCACTGAACTCCTAAGTAAATTCTAGAAAGTTTTCTTTTCTCTACAAATTTCAGATAATGGAATATGTGTTTACTTTTACATCTGGTCTTTTTTTTTTTCTTTTCCACATGTGTTTTAGATATTTTATCCAGTTGTAACATATATTAACAAAAAGGGGTCATGAATTCAAGAGGGAAGCACAGGAGGGGAAGGGGGAGAAGAAGGGGAAGGGGGGATGGGAAAGGGGAGGGGAAGGGAGGAGGTGAAGGGGGAAGGGAAGGGGGGAAGGGGAGAGGGAGGGAGAGGGGTAGATATGATACAAATACAGTGTACTCATGTATAAAATTCTCAAAAACAATTTCAAAAATGTTTGATATATCTAAAGCAGAGTTAGAATGGAATGTTAAAAATGTAAACATATGCCAGGATTTATGACCCACCCAACTTTTCACTTTAACAAGCTAGAAAAATAACAAAGTAATCTAACATGGGTAAAAGGAAATTATTCAAACAACCACAGCAAGTAGGAAAGAGGCAATAGAACACACGAACAAATCCAAACAGATATTATAGAAGACAACAACGTTGACAAATCCCTTGTATGACTCAGT